>OVBA01001192.1:0-47701 GCA_900406435.1 Lepidium aucheri
AATTTAGCTTCACCAGTGTCATCCATTACAGAAAGGTGAAGTTTAAACCTGTAAACCATATATAAAGATTAGTTATAATGAACGTTATGTATAAGCAGTAATGTACGAACGTATTGTACCTTACACAAATAGATTTTGAATACTCTTTGCAATTCTCACAGTAGAACTTAGGATTTAGAATAGATGAGATGAAATTTAAGTCAACATGAGTTTCTTTTAACACCTTTTTGTTGCATTTTTTACACCCAAATTAAAACCAACCAAGGTCAGTTTGAATGCCAGTTATAGTGCAGAGAACACGACACTTAACAACCTAAATGAATAAACATAAGAATAGATAATTAGATAAGCAGACGATGAATAAGGGAAACAATTGGAATTAAAACAATCCTAGACATGTGAAAAACAACTAAACTTTAAATACCTCATCCACTTCGAGCAGCTCCTGTACATGCTTCATAGGACAGTCGAGAAACTTATCGGGTGTATCACGAAGTGCCTGCCTTTGTACAGACTTTGGTTATATTGATGTAATACAAACGAGATCGCGAGGGAAACTGCAAAACAACCAGAAGTATATCTGAGTATAAAACAGTAGAATTAATGTGTTGATAGCGATTAAAAGTAGTGGAAGAATGTACTGATCAATGAATGATTTGATTTCTACAACTGTTTGATATGTGCATACAATGGAAGCATCAAACGAATTACAAATGCTTCGGTTACCTGTGTGGTCATGTAAAAGTGATTTAATATTAGATATATGGTAAATAGGTACACATTTCTACAGGTTCGTTATACATGTTAAGTTATATGTAATATGTTTACATACCTCTCCAGACTTTAATCTTGCCAAAACGTATTAAACAGTACACACTTTCATTAGCTGCGTTAAGGTAAACATTGTGATTCTGGTCAGCGTAAGTTCCCCAGAGAGTGCATTTAGAATCTGATCCCTACAAAAGCAACACAGAAAAGGAAATGTTACAGTATTTAGACAGCAAAAATCTTCATTAACATATCATATATAACTTACAAATTGTTTTTCAATTCAAGGCCTATCTTTGGAGTTAGTTTCCCATGGACGTCAATATGTTCCAAATCATACATCTAATGAAGCAAGCCAACACAATATGCATATACACACTTATTGTTAGTCCTTTCTGTATCCACTTTTATACAAAATTCTATAGTAAACTCAAACAAAATAATGGCTTACCTAGTAACACTTCTGTTGTAGTTGAATGATCTAGAACGTAATCAAAAGTTGAGATTCGAATAAACGAATCATCTGTAACCGGATCGCAGTCAATAGCAGTTGTCATATAGTGAAAACTGATCTTGTACTCATTTGAAGAAGGCTTCGTCTGAGAGTAAACTTTGGCCACATTAAAATTTTTGATAATTTTCCACTTCCCAACAGTGAGTATCTTAGCGAATTTTTTGATATAGTCCTTACGCATAACAGCACCAATTTTATCTCCCTACATATACAAAGTAATCAATTTAAGATTGTTGTTGAATGTATCGAATTTTAAAATTACTTTTATTGTGGGACAAAGTAAAGAAAAGAGCTTACAGATTCGTCACTGAGAATCAACTCAAGAGATTCCCCTGTTTTTGCTGGAAAATGCTCGCCAAGAATTCAGAACCTTTGTTCTGATAACCCACTCAGTACGATAAGGTTTTAGATTAGAAAACAACGTAAATTGAGATGGTTGTGACAGAGGCAAAGTCTTATTAGACTCCAATTGCTTGAGTTTCTTGTTGGCCATTTTGTGTGGACATGGTAGACATCTGAAAGCTGGTTTGAATAAATATGCTACGACATAATCGGTTACAGAGTTCATCAACCGTGGCTATGAGCGTAAAGTAAACGTAGTTGTGAACGTGGTGTTTTTTTGTTTTAATAGTAACCTAATTAATTATTTCGCTACATATATAGAACGTGATTAGGTTAGGTTTTTTCTGCCAGAAATTAATAAAACTTTAAAGGACTTGATTGCAATTTCCGATCGGGATTTTTTTTAATTTTTTACAAACTAAGGTTCAAAAAGTAAGGAACCTCCGTTTTACTATATTTAAATATGTATATTTTCCTCGGAATTTCATCTGAATTATAATTGTTTAAAAACTGTACTAAACTGAAAAATACACTATACTTATGTAAATGTTCCACCTCATTCGGATAAAAGACATCGATCGGTAGATATATTCGTTTTACAAAGAGAAAAAAGAAATAATCAAAGATTACACTAAATCTTTCTGGCCTGTTTCTTATCTACAAACAATACGAATCAATATAGTATCAATATAAAATCACATAATGCAAATCATCTTTGAAAAATACACTAAGATGTACTAGTAGTTGTTGCTGGCTCATCTTGGGACGAAGGAGAAGTAAGCCCATTAGATGAAGGAGACATCCCGTCACCAGCCGGAATATCTTGAAGCGCTGCCAGAATCCGGTGGATGCTGGCGGACCTCATCGACCGGAAACTATAGGCCCTTTTCATTGAATTCGATCTAGAGAAAACCCTCGACGACTTCCGAAGGATGAGATATACCAAAGCTTGGATCAGGGCAAATAAGCTCACTTTCATCAACATCGTTCCCAAGTCACCGTCCATTTGTTGTAGTAATACAGATAAAATCTTCGATTTTGAGATGAGATTCTGACAAGAGTTTTGATCAGACGAAAGAGTTATTTGAATATGAGTTTAAAGATTGAAGATATTAAGTTGATGCAAAATAGTAAATGGTATTTATAGAGAAAGAAAGCGCCATGCTTGTTTGACCAGAGGCAGATACGTGGAAGTTACGAACATAATATCGTCCGATCTTATCCGGTCAAAACAATGGACACGTCATTTTTAACCTCTAGAAAATAATTGATGTTAACATTAAAATTGAGTATTCAAGTACGAAACAGATGATTGATGATTGATTCAATGCCCAATTTGAAGAGGTCTATTAAACTAACTATATATATTGTACTACGAAACATCTAGATTTTTTAAGTTTTTACACGATATGGATTAGTTTACTTGATTTAGAAAATAATTGGATTTGTAATTTTTGCATTTAAAATGCTAAATTTAAATAAAGAGTTAAATTATGAGTATATTAATAAAATTTAATGTTTGATATAAGTTTTTGTTTTGATCTTTGCGAAGAGAAAATATTTGATTTGTAATTTAGAATTTAAAGTATATAGCAGATTTCACCTCAAATTTGTACTATAGAGATTTCACTTGAAATCTATTACTTAAATATATTTATTAATTAAATTAAAATAATATTAACTCTTACATAATCCAATAAACAAATAATTATGAAATTATATTAAAAAAAATCCCACTCTTCGTAGCTATCTTGGTACAGATATATTAACAAATTTAATACACTAATCTTTTTGTTCGCGTCACAATAGATGAAAAAACTTTATTCTATGCCATGTGAGAAGAGATTAAAAATTACATAAAACTGGCATAACTGGTATTATAAAAAAAAAAAAAAAAAAAAAAAAAGANAGAGTTAACATACATACATCATGAATTCATTAGACCATGTAAATTAGAGTATCTAGGATTAGGGGTTCTTAACCCCAAAAAAATAATAATAATATTAAAAAAAAAACGAAAAAAAAAACGACAAATCCGGATTGGTCAATATTTTCTTTTTTTTTGTTTTTTTTTTGAATTTTTTAATTTTTTTTTGGTTAAGAACCCCTAATCCTATATACTCTAATGTACTTGCTCTTATACTAAACCCAAAGAAGTGAAGAAAGTAAAAGAAGCACAAAACGATGGCGTTTTATTGTTCAGCGAAGAGGAGACCAAAGTTCTTGAAAGTGAGATTGATAAGAAACCATGAAGAAGAGAAAGACGAGCAAGAAAGCAACTCCCCAGGAGGTTCCACCGGCTCTATACAAAGACTCTCTTTCGTTCAGAGGGATCAATGATGACATCATTCCTTCTCCATCGTTGGACAGAAAATGAACAGCCAAAAGCAAAAGCAGAGGAGATGCCATTAGAGCAAGCTTTAACTGATCTGTTATACCTTCTATAACTGGTTCGTAGCTCGCATACCATGAAATCGTAACGAACATGAAGAGGATGAAGAAGAAGACACAGAGATGTAGCGGAACTGGTGGGCTTCCTTCTTGTTCTCTTCCCATCATCTTTATCTTTCTTTTATATTCTTTGTTTTTTGGAGATGTAAGCTTTTTAATTAGATACTTTGATATGTTTGAGTTTTTGATGAAGAAAGTGGAGGCGGAGGTTCTTGTTTTATAAAGGAAAAATTTATTAACAATTAATGAGTGTTTTGCTTCGGATTCTACAAGAATGTAATTAAATATGTCTGTATGCATAACAGAAATTTATTGTATACAATGACCATCTTGTATACAGTATTATTAAAGTTTTAGATAGATTAATGAATCAATCGACAGTGAAAAAAAAATCTGAAATTTATTGACTAATGATTCAATCTCATATTAGTAACAAACATTTTTCTTATAATAAAAAATATAACCAAAATTAACTTAAACTAAAATACAAGGAGACTAGTTCCTAAATATTAAAAAATGTATGATAAATTGATAATTAAAGCGCAAGTGGTCTTTAGTCTAGTGGTTGGTAGTAAGTCCATTAAAGATATGCGCATATGCACCAGGGATCGAGTCCCATCATCTACAAAATTTATGTAGAAATTTGATTAATGGGCTGACATTTGTAGTCTATATTGATATTGCCGTTGACAAAAAGAAAATTGATAATCAAAGCTTATTTTGCGTATTAATTGTGGATGGTGACAAAAATAAAAAAGAAAAGAGCTGACTTGGCACTTTAAGTTAAAGAATATAGCTTTTTGACGGTGAAGTTAGGAAGGTCGGTGAGGAGATGCATATTCCAATTTTATTGGGAAAGAAGTGAGCCATTGAAAATGTGCCACGTACTACCGACCCTTTACTTACATCTGAGGTGACCTGGTACTTTCTTGCATAGCATCAGTGGCCACTTTTTGAAAAAAATGAAAAAGAAATCAGTAGCCACTTTAACGCCTACTATTCGAATAACAGAACTTTTAGTAACTAGTTATAGCGATAAATGTAAATTAGTTGTAAAAATTGTTTTTCTCATTATTCTTTTAGAAAAAATGTTATTTATTGGACATTCAATTAAATCTTCCTAATAAAATAAAATTAAACTTAATTGCATATTATATAGCTTAACAACTAAACTTCTCTCTTTTATGAAATATCTTAAGTTGACCAAAAAAATCGCTTAAAATAAAAATTGTGAATAAATCAAAACATCCTATGATTAGAATTTTTCATATAATTTATAATTTGAACTTATGTAGGACGAATGTCATTTTTATGTTAATTAAATTTAGTAAAATATCTATAACCACATTTACTTTTTTCATGAATGTAAAGCATGAAAAACAAAACATTATATTATTGATTCATAAAATCATAAAAAGGTTAAGAACATAAAAATTATCAAAAACTAATCCAAGTGTCAACTTAATATTTATTTTTTCATTTTGGTCGAACGAACGATTAGCGCTTAACAAAATTTTGAATATGGAGTGGAACTGTTTCAAGCTATTTGTAATATCTCTTTCTCTCTTTTTCTCTCGCTCCTAAGATAATGTGTTATTCATTTTTTTTGCCAAAAACTACTTCTTTTAAAATTTACTAATGGTTAAAAACCTTGAACAACAATTCTGGAAAAAGAAAATAGAAAGAAGGGTGAGTAATGAATTAATCAGTGAGGAAGTCATCTATGTGCACTAAACACAATATCATCCTAACTTACACATTTATTCAAAAGCACTAAATTAGATAACACATATAATCTGTTTTTTTTATGACAAGCTATAGCATCCAAAGATTCTACTTGTCCGGAAAAAGACAATTCATAGACAATCAATTGTCCAACCACCTTCTTTCTAATGGCTCCATAATCCTTTTCCTTGGAGATCATAACCCAGTAGTTCGATTCTCCCTATATCATAAGCGGATTATGACCTATATTGAACCCGTCAATCCACTATAGTCCAACACTGGAAGACCACAGCCCATCTATAATCTTTTATTAAGCAACACCCAACAAACATTATATATTTAATATATATTATCTAATATCCTGATAACCAGCAACCATTATATTTAACCCTATACTAATGAATTCCTGAAGTATAAACTAGAAAGATGAAATGGTATTTACACAAATCCTTGTAAGACCTGAATTTATAGGATGTGTAGACTCTTGAATTGTAAATGATAAATATATGAAGTAGAGTCGAGATAAAATCTCTCTCTTTAATTTTTTAACGCTCGTAGTATGTCGTCTTGATGCGTTCAAGAATCCTAGGATAAAACCACTTCAGTTTCTCTCATCTTGTAACACTCAAAAATAAGAGCTAACAAATTCTAGAACCATGTTGTACTCTCGGAATCAGTAGAAGAGAAATAGATGAATACGATTGTGATCTTGTGTATTTTCAGAAAAAATGTGATTGTAATTATTTTCAATGAGAAGATAAATAACTTGGTTATATAACCAAGTGTTCGACATAAGAAAAAAGAGGAGTTATGAGAATTGATTCTAAACATTTAAGTCATTTATTTCATCCTTGTCATGAATTCGTTTGTGGTTACACAATTCACAATTAAAGGAGATATAATTATTTAATTTTTCAACATTATGACTTAACTCCATTTCTTATTCAAACTAACTCAATTTTGACATGTAGCCATTTTGAAGTTTGACAACAACCTCAAGTTAACTTACATAGGCTAAAAATGGACCACTTCCTAAAATTACAATTTCTTGATGAATGCAACCTTTGAGTCTTGATCACAAAGTTGATCAGAAAATTAACTAGATCCTTGAGGCTTTCCAACGATATTCTGATTGTCTTCTGACTCTTCTTGGTTCGATGGAAACTGCTTCATAAGTTTACCTATTTGAAGATCTGGTTTACACTAATATGCTTTGGGAAAATGATCATAACTTTCAGACTGTATCTCTAATTGATAAACCATTTTCGGATATATGTATATCTGAGGATTTAGAATTTACTCACTAATTTTGAGATGATTATGAGTCGTATGCCCCTCCATTTGACATTTATCCTTCACGTGGTTAGATTAGAATTATAGGGTAAATGACAGCTAGGTATATCTAATTTCTTAAGGTTTTTTAGGGATCTTCTGCAGCTTTATATGTATATATTTACATATTCCTAGAATTTTATTTACTTATTGGATATAATGGGTTGGTTGGATTACACAATTCTCTCACATTTAAAGAGAATTTGTCCCAGAATTCAATATTCGTAGTTGAACTGTTTCTAAAAGAGCTTTAGATGGTTCGCCTTTTCTTTTTCATAGAACTTTAAAAATGACTCAATTGATCTTTATAATAGAATCGAATCAGAAGTAATATGTCAAATTGACTACATAACTTAAAAGTTCAATGACTTAAAATATTGGCAAACATAAACAAAAAAATAAATAATTCAAACAAATTAACTACTTTACTCCTATGAGTAAGATCTTGTACCACTTTGAACTCTAGTTTCCAACTTAATCTTGCTCAACACCAAACCCAGACGAGTGTGAAATTAAGAGAGCACCACTAGAGGTGACAGCCTTAGTACGCAACTAAGACATTGCGATAAGTATGTGGAGGAGAATAGTAACATCCCGATTATGAGAAATATGATGGTGATTGAAGAGAGATTAAAGAAATTAATTTGGCCACCTAAATCACCAAATGCACTTATTTTTTGGTCAAATATCATGAGAGAACATCATAGTTAAGCCTGTTAAGTTGGAAAAATTTCATGATGGATGACCTACCGGAAAATGATTCTTGATACGTATGAGTGAGAACAAAACAGAGAAAAATATCATGTGGTAAGTCGTAGTGTCAGTAAACAAATCTTTTAAAGCCTTTGGAAATAATACATTGTCCATTAAGAAAGGACTAATCCACAGACCAAGAGAGGACATGGGATTTAGTAATGGTAGTGGTCGAGCTTTACACTATTTACTTAAAATTCCTGACAAAGAAACTGTCACAAACTATTTAACTTATTCATAAATTTTTGTTCAATAAAATCATGAAAATTTATCTATATGTATAACTAAATATTTTCTAAATATTTAGGTTTTGATTTAGTATATTACGTAAAATAAAATTATAAGGTCTTATTTGTATACATATCCATCCTTTTGTAATGATGTTTTCAAATCGTGACTTGTTTGATTGCTCAATTTGTACATGATTAGAAAAATGACTCTGTCAAATAGGTTTGTTTGAAAAAAGAAAAGAGACTCATTATAGTTTTTATAAATGAGCCATTGAAAAAGTAAAAAGAATATCGTAAGAGATGAAATGATGTGAGATAATGAATGGAAGAGTTGTTTTTGTTTTTTAGTTTCTAGTTTCTGGTTTTAGTTTATAGATTTTGGATTTAGTTTTTAGTTCTTGTTTTTGTTACTGATTTTGGTTTCTGAAAAAACTTTAAAATCTGGCTTCTAGTTTTTGAAGAAAGTAACGTTAGATTTGTAGAAATTGGGTTTTCTACTTTTTACGAAAATTTAAAAACCAAAATTTGAATGTTAAATTATAAACTGTTTTTGGAATTTTAAGAAATATTTTTTTCAAAAACTTGATTGGGTTTAAAGTAGTTTCTAAGAAAAACTAAAACTAGAAACTACTCAAAAACCACTTACCATTCGATTCCTTAATGTCATGTTGTTAAATTTAATATTGAATGTCCGCAAGGTGTAGTTTAGTGACAAGTGAAAAAGACTTTGGACAGTGGTAGTACATTACTCAAGTTTTAATATATGTTAACGAATCTTTGTGTGGCATTTTCAGGGATGTTTACTTGGTCATCGAGAATAGTTGATTTGGGTCGGAGATAGTACTCTAATCGAACTTGAATCACCCATGATAACTAAAAAAAATTAATATTAAATTTCAGAGTTTGGTTAGAAGGTTTTGAAAATATGAAAACTATTTTGAATTTTTTCTGAAATCACCATGTTGAGGAGATTGTCGTCATGTTGATCTAGGTTAGGATTGATTTTCGTCAAGTACGAAATTGTTAATCATTTCCATTTGGCTACAAGATGATTAAACTCAGACTATGTGTGACTTCAGAAAGTTAGTTTGAGTTTCAGCTCAAACTTTTATTAAGTTATAGAAAAACAAAGAAACAACAGTCGTATAATTTTTTATCAAAAAGAAGAAAAAAACATTCGTATAATCTTATAAATTCCAAAAATGCTACGATGCAGTTGTCTCGAATAACAGAATAATTTGGGTAAATTATTTTATTGACTGGTGAAATAAATAAAAACTGTTTTAAGCCTAAAAGTATTTAAGGGTACAAAATTAAACGAAAGATTAGTAATCAAACTTTGTGCATTAATGAGGGCAAATTAAGTGTCATAGGAACTTATAAACCAAAATTATACCAAAACCATCTAAACCTATAATTTCCTCCTCATATTCTTCTCCTCATTATCATAGCCTTTTCCTTCATCCTTTACAGCAGTTCCAACAATAAGAAACCCAATAGAGGTTCTTAACATTATTTAATTAAAAATAATGAGGTTTGTGAAGTTAAGAACTCTTAGATTGAAATTTAAAATTTTCAAGGTCTAATGGTAAGGTTCTTTAAAAAATGTTGCTCTGGTTTTGGTCGATGGAAACAAGAAGGAAAAAGTAAAGTTACTGACCTTTTGTCCGATAAAAAGGATCGATAAAAACACAATCATAATATGGACCAATAGATCGATAAATTAGGTCCATATATTGCAGCCGTAAGTTAACATAATATGGACCTTTTATCGAGCAAGGAGACGATAAAAAGGGTCGATTAACAGAACTCTTTTTGGTAAAACTAGAGCATTAGCTCTCTCTGGATTAAACTCAACTCCATCACCATAGCTCTCTCTCTCGATTAAACTTCAAATTTCTTGGGTTTTCTTGTGAAATTGAGCAGCTCTCCCCAATCCTACTATGTCAACAACAAATCTAAGGTAAATCAATCTTTCTCTCTAATTTCTCCAATTTCTCCATGGTAGGTCACGGCTCCAATTTTTTAAAAAATCAAACTCGATTTTGATGATTGGTTGTAAGATTGACCATATATTGTGATGAATAATGGTAGAGTAGCATGATTTGGATAAGTAATTTGGAGGTTTAGTGATAAGATTAAGGATTTGACAAATCTAGGTTGAAAAGAAGAACAATTCTCCACTCTTTTGGTTCTGAAATAGTTATTTTCAATATTTTGAAGGTACCATACCTCCTAAGACTAGAAATCTAGATAAGAACTTAACCTCAAAAGGAACAGAGAAAGAACAAGCAGGGACATCAAAGAGAATGGAAAAACATCCCATGACAGGGAATGGAAAACAAAAGAAGAAGACAAGCACTAGGCGTGCAAGAGAATCGACTACAGAAGAAGATATTGCCGTTGTTTACACTACTCAAGAGGAAAAGGATCTCCAATGCTTACAAGATATCTCTTTCCATCCAACACGCTATATCCGAGTGAGTGATCTCAAGGATATGGGGATCTATAATGACGTCCAAGAAATCATTGACAATATGGGACTTGGAAGGTTTGCACAACACCGACATGAACTTTATCCATACCTTTGTCGAGAATTCTTTGGAACGGTAGAACTCATCTATGAAAGTCCAAAATATCCAAGACCGGACGAAGGATATTTGAATTTCAAAGTTGTAGGAGCTGCTTATCGGGTTAGCATTGAGGATATTTGCAAGGTCTATGGGTTTTCAAACATCAAGCGCACCAAATTCAGCAACTTTACTAACATTCTATAATTTTGGAATTTGATCGCTAGTGGAAGTGCAAAAGGTAACCCCAAAATGACCACTATACAGAACCCGACTCTTAGTGTTGTCGCCTAATTCCTGGCTAACACATTCTTCGCTCGAAAGGAAAACAGTTATATAAAACAACCGGAAATTAGGATGCTTTTTAAGGGTATTAGAAGTCGCTTACTCACGGATGAGGAAGTGCTCTTACTTGACACAATAGAAAGTACAACGGTGAATCTCGGATGTTTATTTGCGAAAGAGTTGGTAGGAATTCGTAGTTGGGCGCGTACTACTACTGATCCACATTGTTTCATTGAAGGGATTCTTCCATCGCTTTTGGAATACGCAAGTGTACCACTAGCACAACACTACAAGGATCGATGTCAAAACTATATTGACCGTAAATACATGATGAGTTGCAACTTCATTGTAAATGAACCAAACATTTGGAGGTTCATCTTCTACAACTACCAGAGAGAAGGATTCACCATCGACCTACCATGCGAAGAAAAGACTAATATCTTCGACAACAACAACAACATCCGTTTCCACTATTATGATACTCCCTATATGGCTTCATCTTCTAAGCCATCACATGATTTTCCACAATCATCATCACAGGGTCTTCCAGAAGCAACAACATATGAGGGAAGTTGGACACTACAAGATTTGAAATTCAAACCAAAAACACCAAGAAAGAGTTTCCTCTATAGTGCTTACAGAATCCAACAGAAAATTAACAAAATTGCCACACAGAAGTTCAAGTGGATAAAAGCAAAACTGAGAAAGATGGAAGGCTACATCTCCGGTGAAGACAAATTCATGCGAGAGGAATAGGAAGAGGAAGCCATAAATCAGGATATTGATGCAGGATATGATAGTAACAGAGATGATGAGTTCGAAGCAAGGGTGAATGATGATCCATACGCTGCTGAGGATTCCCCTTAAGTATGTGTTCAGTTTCTTTGTTTGAATGACTTAATGAATCTTATTTATATGTTTAGTTGGTTTGTTTCAATGACTTACGTATGTTTTAGTTTTGTTTGAATGACTTAAGTATGTGTTGATTATGAATGAATGACTCTTTGTTTGATTGAATGGCAAATGTTCTCTAAATGTTGAAGAACATAGTTTGATATCGACCAACGGGTCGATAGAATGGGTCGATAAAAACTTGCCGTGAATAACCCAAAGATTCTATTGACCCATGACTCCATAGAACGCATCGATAGAACAAGTTTTTTTAACACAATGATTCTATCGACCAGAAGGTCAATATTCTGGGTCAATAGAAACAACTCTTCATTAACCCATTGATTATATCGACCCATACGTGGATATAATGGGTGGATAAGATGGACTACAAACAAAAACAACATACATTAGCTTGTTATTATACAAAAACAACATACATTAGCCGATCCATTACAAAAGAAACACAACATACATTACAACAAGAAGCAGGACTACAAATATAAAACCAATCATGAGTTCAACATATCAGTTATTAGCTTGTCTTTCATAGCATTTTCCATATCAGAAAGTGGCTCTATTTTTGAAAGGAGACTATCCAACAGCTTGTTTTTGGAAAGCTTTTCTTTCATTGCTAAATCTTTCTGTTTTATCTCCCACATGCTCTGAAACTCTAATAGAGCATTCCCATCTTGTACCACTTATGTTGTCTTGTTCACTGGCCTTTTAGATTTTCTTTGAAGCCTTAACACCAGGAAGACGAGGTTGATCCTCTTCATGGTTAACTGAGGTTGAGGACTGTGTAGAACCTTCATCAGTCTTCCTTCTCTTTGACACTCCACTTCCATCTATTTTAGACCATTTCTGATCATGTCTAAGCTCCCTCCAAGCATGCTCCAAACTGAACTTTTGTTTGTGATAATTGAAGTAAATCTGGTGCGCTAACTTCATAACATCATTATCGTTTTGCCCACTCGATTTCTGAGATAATGCAGCCTCATAACTTCCAACAAATTTGCATACTATATCATTTATCGTTGACCACGTTTGCTTACAGTGACTTGGCTCCCTCTTTTGCATACCTTCAAGCCTAGGACTTGTAGCAAAGTAAGCTACAATCATTTTCCAAAAGGTCTCAGCTTTTTGCTCATTCCTAACAACTGGATCTTTGCTTATGTTGAGCCAATCACTTATAAGCACCACATCTTCTGTGGGAGTCCACTTCCTTCTTGATTTTCGATCATCAACTTCAGTTTCAGTTGGAACTTCAGACCACTGACTACTAAATACATTACCTTCTGCTTCACCAAGTTGAATATTTGGTGAATCATTATCATAAATATTGGGTTCAAGGCTATGTGTTTCTTGTTGGCTATTCAACAGGTCTAAGAAGCCAGAGGTTTGACTGTAAAGATTCATGGAATTGAGATGGGTGTTTGAGAAGAAAATTAAAGAGTAAACGAGAAACTTGTTGGTTACACACAGCAAGCTTAAGGTTTGCTTTATATATAAGCTAATATTAAAGGTACAACATTTTTGATGGTTTAGCATATTCAATACCACCTTAACTCTCATCTCCTTACCTAACTAATAAATTCCTATAACAAGTATGTAATCAACATTTAAATCAGCATTTACTTAAGTCATTTATCACAACTCAAATACGGGAGATGATATGGATTGAAGAACAAGATTACACAGATTGTATATATTTTTTATCGACCAAAAGCCCCATAAAAAGGGTCGATATTTTATATTAATGTTTTACCTAACTAATAGGTCCATGAAATGGGTCGGTTAAATGCATATATGAATCCTCTCATCCATGAAATGGGTCGATGAAATTGTTTTCTTTATTTCACAAATCAGTGATACCTCTGCATATCCAATGAATGAGTTCCACCTAAGGGTTTCTTAGAGTTTCTTAAGTATCTTCTTTTAAGAAACGTTTCTTAACTTAAAAACCCATTTTTATTTAAATTAAATCAGTTAAAAGATAAGAAACCTCTTAAGAACCCTTTAAGAGACAGCGTTTGAGGTGGTCTTAGAGATCATTAAACCACACTTTTGGTCAACGAGTTTGCCAATCAATGATGTTATATTTCAAAATTCAACCTCCCATTTCGGCAATATGAAGATAACTTATTTGACTTAAATGGTCAAAATTTTGTTAAATTATACCATGTATCGAAAGTTAGGGTCATTCTAACCTAATATATACGATTTAAGAGCTATTTTACTCATTGCCAATTGATTTTGAGTTGGAAACCTATAATTTATCATGGTATCAGAGTCCATGATTCTGATCCAACATGGCATGCATGATACATGCATCTATTGTGGTGATTCAAAATTTTAGATTATACCTTATAGCATCTCGGTAGTGTGTTAAGTGGTGAAATATCTCACATCATAAGTTATGGTCACTCTAACCTAAAAATGGCGGAGCCTGAAAATTTATTTATAGGTGTCAACATATTTTTCAAAAGAAAAAAACTTACAAATATAATCTAAAAACATGTCATTACACATATTTATATTAAGATAATATCATAAGTTCATTAATAGTTTCAAAACTTTTATTAGGGTTTCGTATGTTATACAGTTTTATGCTTATTTGTTTACTGTTTATATGTACTATTTTATTTGTTACATTGTTCTATACTTATTTGTTCACTGTTTCATTTCTCATATATGAAAAGTTTATTATTATTATTATTATATCGTAATTTGTAAATATATGTAAACTAAAGTTGTCTCGTAAAATATTTGGTTTAAAAACAAATTGATATAACATATAATTTTTTTAAAAATCTAATTAATTTTAACTTCACTCTAAAAATCAAACTCAATTTATCTTTAAAATCTCATACTCACATATAGTAGGGTATAGTCAAACTCTATAGATACCTAAATTATTAGCATGAAGCATATACCTACCAGATTGGAAAAGATTTTAGAATGTTAATTAAATTTAATTAAAAAACACGAATCTGTTTAATTTCATAACATTCAATCATTAATATCAAATATTTTTTATTAGATTAGGATAGATACATATTTGATTGGGGTGAAAAATTTATCTAGGAGGGTGAAGTTTAAATTATAAAATATAAAATATATAGAAATTTGAAAATCCATGGGTGTCAATTAATACCCCTTTTCCTTCACTATTTCTGCCCAAGTAATCTAATATATACTTATGATCTAAAGAAATTGATTTTAAGTTGGAAACATAATTAATCATATAAATATTTCGATATCCATAAATTAATCCCACAATTATCTAGTGACAGAAAAAAACATGAAGAGTAAGGATAATTACGTACTGGGAGATGCCTAAGAGCATCGCCAACAGGAGGATCTAAAAATAAGTATTTTTTTGTTGTCAACTAACCTAGTGAGTTTAAATCCGGCTCCTACTACTACAGCCTTAACTTTTTAATAATAGTATTTTAATAAAAAATAAATTTTAATATTTTTAATAAAAAATTGAACCAATGGAAGTGTGACAAATTTATATGAACCCTATCTTAAAGGTTTTTAGACCACCTCCAACAAGAGGTTCTTAGAAGAGTTCTTAATAACAAAAATATAAAAAATATATATAAAAATACAAGAGAGAATAAGATTGGGTTCTTAAATAGTAAAAATAAGAGCTTGGGTTTCTTAAACAAGAAACTCATTTGTCACATGCCTTTCTGTGGTTGGTCATTACCTTTTAAAACATAAAAATTTAGATAAAAATTCAATATTAATAAAAAATATTAGTATTTTATGGTTAAGAAACTCAAATAAGTTTCTTAACCATTGGTGATGCTCTTAGACCAACATTATCAAGGGTTTCTTAAGAGGTTCTTAGCTTATTTTATCATTAAAAAGCTTAAAAACCCCTATGAAAGTCTCTTATTTAAGAGACTCTCTTAATGAGTCTCTTAGCTTATTTTATTATAAAAAGCATATTGTCTCTCATCTTTTTACTCTCTCTCTCTCTTTTACTATTTCTCCTTTTTTTACTCTCTCTCATCTTTTCACTATCTCTCCTCTTTTTACTCTCTCTCCTCTTTTTTATTCTCTCTCCTCTTTTTACCCTCTCTCCTTTTTTACTCTCTTTCCTCTTTTACACTCTCTCCTCTTTTTATCCTCTCTTATTTTTACTCTCTCTCCTCTTTTTCACTTTCTCTTCTCTTTTTTACTCTTTCTCGTCTTTTGACTATTTCTCCTATTTTTTTACTCTGTCTCATCTTTTTACTCTCTCTCCTCTTTTTAGTCTCTCTTATCTCTTTAGTCTCTCTCCATTTTTTTTACTTTGTCTCATTTTCACTCTCTCTCCTCTTTTTTACTCTCTCTCATCTTTTGAATTTTTCTCCTCTTTTTTACTCTGTCTCATCTTTTACTCTCTCTCCTATTTTAGTCTCTCTCTTCTTTTTTATTCTGTCTCATCTTTTCACTCTCTCCCCTCTTTTTACTATCTCTCCTCTTTTTTACTCTCTCTCATCTTTTGACTCTTTCTCCTCTTTTTACTCTTTCTCATCTTTTTACTCTGTCTTTTTTTTTGTTCTTAAGAACCCCACTTTAAGAACTCCCCATTAATCCTACATAAAAATTATCCATAAAAATACAACTTTTAACTCTAAGAACTCCACTTTGAGACACCCCCAATACTGTTGTTCTTAATAAGAACCCCAAAATATTCTCTTTCGTACTTTTTTATTTTTTTAATATTTTAAATAAGAAACCTAAATTTTAAGAACCCACCATTGAGGGTGGTCTAAGTCGTGTCAATCTATATATGTCCTTATGTGTCACTCAAAGAACAGACAATATTCGAGGAAGCGAGAATTAATACTATACACAACTGACTATACATTGATTTTTCGCACTAATTATGTGGCTTCTCAATGGTTGGATCTTGCTACTATATTCATAAAACATTTTTAGTAGCAGAATAAATATGTTATCTTTAGTCGAATTAAACTAATATAGGCAAATGCTTCAAATAGCTTTAAATATATACAAGACTTGTGCAGAGATTCTGAACAATTACAAACTTATGGAATGAAATTCAAAAACAAGAGGTGCATGTATATAGCGCTCATTACAATCTCAAAAGTCAAATCCAATATGCCAACAATATACGTGCACATCAATAATACGTAAGTACGTACGCAAAACATGTTTAATAACTAATAATATGATATACGTATATATATATATATATATATATATATATGGAGGTACGTACGTGTCGAAATCAAGTTTTTAACCGCAAAACCGACGTTTTGCGGTCACGTTTGGCCTTTACCAAACCACTCAACACCTTTACATATCGACCCATCATACCTTTGAATTTCACACCACCTTGCTTCTCTTTCTTCACTACCAATTGCATCGTCTGCTTGATCCCCACATTATCCTCAAAATGATGAGCTAGAGAGCTCGTCCTGTTAACATTAGCTTCGCCATTTGATTCTTCTTCGTATCTCATCAGATTGTTCAAACTCTTACGATCGATCTCTTTGTCTTCAATATCCTCTTGTTCTTTCTCTGGTTTTGATTGAGATATGTCTTGGTGATGAATCTCGTTAATGAGACTAGACCATGGTTTTCGAGTTCTCTTCGACATGCTTAGATCAAACCGTGGTTTGGTCGGGTTACATTTTTGGTCGTAACTTATTTCACTTCCCATGGTTGATCAATAAAAAATAGAGTCCACATTTTTTCTTTTCAGCAGGAGATCTAGACAACATATAGAAAGCTCAGGAGGAGTAGTTGTAGGTCCATTTTCACTTTTGATGTATAACGTAAGAGGTCGGTGACTGTGAGTGTTTGGACTATTAGTTACTTCATAAATAAATAAATAAATGATTTACAATTGTGACTCACATATTTTTAGTTCTAATTAAACATAAGCTAAACTTAATATTTCTACTAACTAATTAAGACACTAAAGATGAGTGTGAATATGGTTCATTCAGCTAAACTATTTTGTTCTTAGATTGTATGTACTAGTTTTTAATCTCGAGCGGACAGATGCATTCCAGAGATTGATTTAAATCCAAAACTTCTTACGTACCTTTTTGTGTAAAATATGTTAAGGGAAAAAGAGTAGTTAAAAGGAAATACTAATAACAAAGGTACAACAAAAGCAAGCTCACAAATCTAAGTAAGGTTTGGTTTGACTGCGACCTGATGGACAGGACGAGTTGGAGTGTCAATACAAACATTATATGATTAGACACTTCACTTGTGTTCTCTAGGTCTATTCAATTTGGTAAAACCCAGCTGAACCAAACCAAATCAAAAAAGTAATATGGTTCGCTTTTGATTATACCATATAATTTAATCATATGGATAAAAAAAATTAAAAATCGTATGATAAGGATATGGTTTGGTAAAAAGTATTTAAACCGATCAAAGCAAAGAAAACCGTTTAAATATAATATAATAATATTTTAGTTATAATATAATGATATATCTGTTATAATCAAACGTATTATTTAGCATATAACAGTTTTTAACTTATTAATTGTTTACAAGTTTTCAAATTATTAATTTAATAACGATCTATTTATTTAAAATAGTTTTGCAAGGGGCCTTTCGTCTAGTGGCATGGGTAAGTCCACTAAATGACATGCACACTTGTACATCTCGAGATCGAATTCCGCCGCCTGCATTATACAGGAACTTGGCTAATAGGCCGGTCAGTTGTGACTTAATATTGTTGACAAAAAAATAAATAAATTATAAAAATTCTTATTGGTTCTCAAAGAAAACTTATAGTATAACATAATATTTTACAGATAAAATTCAAAATTAAACAAACTTATGGGTATTTGGTTTAAAACCAAGTAAACTGAAAATTAAATAACGAGATGGTTCATACCAACCAAACCAAAATATATCTATATATATATAATTAAATCTACTCTTTTCTCATGAAGCCACATCATCATCCACATCATCAATCCACCTTTTAAAACCTCTTAATTTTAAACCATAATTAAAAACATATGATAAATTTTGTACCCCTAAATTTAAAACCATAATTGTAAACAAATTATATACTTCATACTTCTTAATTTAAACCATAATTAAAATAATAATAATAATAAATTTTAAACCACAATTTCAAACAAATAATAAATTTAAGGATACATATACTAATTTAGTATTAAACACTTTTAAAATATTTGTAATTAAAAAAAAACTAATATGAAAAGATACCTTTTATTATTGTGAATGTATTTTCCGAATTTTGTATTCACATATAGAAATTAAAATTTATTACAAATGTGTTTTTTATTCGCAATTACAACTATATTATTTTTAACAATACATCTAATTGTTTTGTAGTAAAGTATATTTTCATTTTCTACAAAAAAGTTCAATGAATTTTAGCTGCATACACATTTAAAGATTACCTAGGAAAGACTGATTATGCTTGATTAGCAATCAATAATCACACCAATAATTTTAAAAATTAGGTATAAATTAGTTTGTTTAGCTATACAAGAATATCGTTTTTACTCTATTAAATAATTTTAATTATTTCTGATGTCTCCTCATATACTCTCATATGTGTAAGATAATAATTTCAATACTAAAAGTAAACATAATTAAATTTCCTAGAGTAATGGCAAATTTTACCTACTACATTGTCTTTAATATACAAAATGTAACTTCTCATACTTTGTTCTTTCTTCTTAATTATAGTTCTAACTTCTCATTGCTCTCTAAAATAATTATATTATCTCAAAATTACACCAAATCAATATGAAAAACTCTCATATCTCTTTCTTTGATTTTAGAGTTGGTAGAAGTTCTCAATATGTCATTAAAAACTTTTACGGATTTTTTGGAAGTTCATAATGTTTTAAAAAAGTGGAACGTTCATGAATGCCGCATGCACTGGAAAAGAGGCTCAGTGGAAGATGACAAAGATATTCCATGAATTTTTATCTTCAACCCACAGACGCAAATTTTTTTTGCAATTTCATTGAACAGAGAGAATGAGTAATCGAAGACCAACAGATGAGTGCGAAGATTTTGATGACAATCATTCATTCAACTATACCCAAATCATATTTCATTGGTCAATCCGTAAAAACTATCAAGCTAGGTTTAATAGCATTCTAACCAAAATAAAATAACTTTCTTGATTGCATATCGAGAATTACATAATTTGGTCTTCCTTAGAATCCCTACCAATTTCAATTAAAAACTTGTATAGTAGATAGTTTTATTTAATTGAAAAACTACAAAATCGATTAAACCAAACCGAAACTCGATTTGAACACTCCTAGTTCTCTTTTCCAAGCATAGTATTGGATTTCATTTATTTTGCCATATCATTTTCTTTATATATATTCTTTGCTGATGCCAAACCGAAACAAAAAATCGATTAAACCAAACCAAAACTCGAATTGAAGACTCCTATTACCGTGGCCAAAAATGCAATAAGTGATGTAGATATGAGAACCGATATTTTGATATTTTCAAAAAAGTTATTTGAGGCAATATCCTTTTCTAAATCCAGTATTAAGTATCTACCTAAGACCAAAATCCTAACTTTCTAGGACATTTTTGCCCCTATCATTTTCAACGCTCAACTTTCTTATATCTCATTTCTCTCACGTCTCCTTTTCAATTTATTTTATTCTTCAATTTCTCTTTCTAAATCCCAATTCTAGTCATAGATCTTATTGGAGAAGAGCTTCAATTTCTCAATATTCAAAGTATATTGCGTGAATCCACTACGACCCCAAATTTTCTAACCCTAATTTTCCCACTTTTCTTCCCAATCTTTAATTCAGCTTGATGTTTACCGCCCTGTAAATCTATCTAAAGCTAATCATGAATGTACACTTATCTATGTTTATCCTTACAGAAGCAAGGATATTGCTTTTCTTTCATCAGTCTCTCTTGTTCTATCCTCTCTCCTTTTACAGACATCGAGATTGGTAGATCATGATTCGGCATCTCTGTTGTCATCATTTGAGATAGCAACCTCTAGTTGTTTGGATTGACTCTTGATGGTTGGAAATATAAAGAGAACCCTCGATGGAGATTTGAAATTGTATATGTGGATTACTCATATTTGTACCAAATGCATCCTCTTCTCCTTTGGGTCAGCTTTGGTTTCATCAATTTGATAATTTGTTCAAACGATGTGATTACACTAATCTTTGTAGCTCTACAAGTCAAAACAACATTCTTAGTGTCTTAAGTCGTTGAATCAAAAGCTGATATCAGGTAATAAATATATTACCAGATAATAATATAAACTTTTTTTATCAAATAACACATATATTATCCGGCACTAAATTTGTTATTGGATACTAAGTATGTTAGGGGTAATATATTACAGGATACTGAATATGTTAGCGGATAACAAAATTATTACTAGTTAATTAACATTTTACCCGACACTGCCTAGCTTAGCGAATAATATGTTTTTTACACAGGTTAAAAACAACAAATATATTATCAGATACTGAATATATGAGCGGATAATAAATCTATTATCGGGTAATAAATATATTATCCGGTACCAACTATGTTTGCGGATAGTAATTTTTTTACCCTAGTGAAAACTAACAATAGTAAATGTATTAACATATATTACATTTATGTTAGCAGATAATAAATATGTTATCTGATACAATATGTATTACCGGATAACATATACGTTCACAATATGTGTTAGCGGACACTCAATATTTTATCAAGCACAATATATATTATTGGGTGCCAAACGCATTTAATACTCAATTATTTGCTCTCTCTTCTGATAAATGTTGGTGATACTATTTTTGTTATTTCATAAGTGGGACCTATAAAAATTAATGAATTAAATGAATAGGATAATTACTACATTTCAATAACTAAAAGATATATTTTCCTAATTCCCCCCTTTCAAAACAGTGTAAGAGTTATGCTGAGTTCTTCTCGCCCGGGTAATAAGTAGAATGATCCATCTAATAATTCTGACATCTTTTAATCCCTTCTTACTACATATGTAAATTACAAAAAAATATAAAAAATATAAATTTTATATTATAAATGGGACTTTATCGATCTAAGTGTTGACAAAAAAATGGTAAAGGTTACAAATCCTCTTTGAATTAATACATGAGCACAATTAATTCTTTTTTATTTATTACAGATGATTTAAGTTAACTCAATTAATATTATAGGAAAAAATGTTTTAAATGTTCCAAAGTAGTTAGCATCAAGCTCTCCCTTAAAGTCCTCTACAAAAATCTCATGGCCACTATCATCAATCAGCATGGATCTGATTCCCAACCTTATTTCTTCTTACACAATTGTGAAAGTACTTGGTATTTTTTATCTCCAGTTTTTAACCATTGCTCCCTACTGTGTTGCTTCTAATACCATTTCCCCTCTCTGTGTTCTTCATTTAAATCTCACTTAATCTAAAACATACGCTTCTTGTTGATTGTAATCTGGACACTTCTTTGTCCAGTTCATCTTTCAGTTTTTGTTTGTATTGATATTTTTTCCGATGTGATAGTATGCTACGATAATTATTAACTCGAGATGAAATAGGTAGTCAATCATTCGGTTTGTTGATACTCCATCCTTCCTTTACAGCCTCTCTAATTGCAAGTTTAGATAAGCATCTACTATCATAAAGAAATCTGCATTTATCCATCATCAATGACTTACACATGAGAGATACTATAAGTGGTCGGTGGTCTAATGCCCATATAAGAAGAAACTAACTGCCTGTATGTAGGTATAGACAAAACCATCAGTCGTTACTAAAATTCCAATCGAAACGACATTGAATCCACACTTTGTCTTACCATCCAGCCTACGAAAATGGGTTCCTAGAGCTTTGAAGCTCTTTTAACTTGCAAATTGACACAATATCTTGAAAATCCCAGGAGGTAGATTTCGGCCTTAGAGGCCCTCTTAGTTTTTTCGTGTTATCCAAAAGCTCGTTAAAATCACCTACTAACAATCATGGATCATTCTTACTCATACCAATGCATGATAAGTGATCCCAGACTTGTCATCTATAGCTTCTTACTGGATCTTTATAGATTAAGAAAACAAAGAAATAAAAAGAATTCATCTTGATTTTCATATCAATAATACTGTTGTCTCCACACAACACATCTGCCTCAAAACAATCCTTCACATAATCGTTAAACCACCACTTAGACTTATTGAGACTACAGTAAACAAATTACTATATCCCAATGACTACTTTAAATTTGTTACAAAATCCTTTTGTTGCTTAGTCTTCATGGAAAAACATAATATCCGGAAAATGACATCTTTGTATCTCTTGGATGGTAAAGAAAATTTAATCAAAGCAATAGCATCATCGCTACTGGTGTATGCAATGCAATGTTTAAGCTTTTGATTCATATGTATAAGAAGATTACTTATATACCTTATTTTTATCGGTTCTAAACTCATTAATTCGCATGTTTTCATAATGATTGTCTCTATTTTAGAGTCTTTTCAGGTGGAAACAGTTTAAATTTGGATTATACCCGCAGAGCATGGTTCAGGATGAATTGGAGCAGTTTCTGGAATTTTAGCAGAAGATTGTTGATCAAGCGATCAACCTCATGATCGATCGCTCACTCTCCTCAGTTAGAGCTGTGCTCGACCCGTTGATCAAACTACATTTCATGATCGATCAGGTTTCCCACTGAGAGCTGCGCTCGACCCGTTGATCGACCAATACCTTTGGGAGATCAAACGCTCAACACGGATTGATCGATCCTCGACCCTGCAAATGAATAAAACCTAATTTTTCCTATTTTGTACATGAAATTTTTAGGACCTATAAAAGTTTATTTTCATTTTTTAGAAAGACACATAGTTTTATTTTCGACTGAATATTTTCTGATAAATACCCGATACCTGATGCCTTTAATCATATTTGAAAACCGTTAAGTTGTTAGTCTTTCATTTAAATTACCCTTTGGTATAGCTTGAATAAGAGTTGAATAATCGAAAGTGTAAACTTGGTTCTTCGTGGATTTGATCCATAACTACTACTACTACATTGTTGTGCACTTGTAGTATATTCATAGGGTTAAAACTTTGTGACATCAAGTATTTGGTGCCGTTGTCAGGGAACCAATTGGTTGCCTTTTGGTTGAGACTCAATTTCTAGTCTATACTCTTTTACTTACGTTTTTCTTTTGTGTTTTATTTTTGTCTTTCTTTCAGGCTTATGGTCAGAAAAATTTAAGGATCAGAAATTCTACTAGGTTTGATAACGAGGAACTTGCTAGAGTCGAACGTGAAAACCGACGAACAAGAGCCATGAATCGCGAAAACCAGTAGCTTGAACAAGATGCTGAAGTTCAGAACAATGTTCAGAGAAATCAGAATGTTTAGCAAACAGTTGAGCACTTGTAGAGGGATTTAGTTATGCTCCGGAGGCAGCATGAATAGCCTCAGCGGTGAGCTACAGGTGATATGGATACTCCTTATACATATTACCAGAATAGATCTGCTATTCGTCCCCCACCTATCTAGATGCAAGACTATGAGATCAAGCCTCAAGTGATTAGATTAGTGAAGCAATATATCTTCAATGGTCTTCTGGGAGAGTATTCGATGAATCACATTGAGAACTTCAAGGATATGTGCAGTATTACGAGTTTGAATGGAGTCCATGCAAACTATGTTAAGTGTAAACTGTTCCACCATTTGCTTTCTGATAAAGCTTCCAGAGGGTGGCGATCTTTGCCTCCAGGTTCACTCACCACGTGGGAAGAAGTTAGAGCTGCCTTCTTGGATCATTTTTACACCAAATCAAAGATTGCAGCCTTGAGAGGTAAGATTTCAGCATTTCAGTAACAATCTGATGAGTCTTTCAATGAAGCTTGTGAGCGTTTAAGGAGTACAAACGAGACTGTCAAGACCAAGGGTATTTAGATGAGCAGTTACGAAACACCTTCTATGGTGGAATCGATTGGGAGTACAAGAACTCTTTGAATGCTGCAAGCAATGGAGATTTTATGAAAAAACACAAGGGATGAAGCTTTTACCCTATTGATAACTTGGCTGCAAGTTCTGGGAGTCACTGTACGCAGTATGACAGAGGAAGAAAGGTCAACAGCGTGGAGATTCAAAGGATCTATGAGATTGCTGAGAAACTCGATATACTTATCCAAGCAAATAAAGGGAGTCAAAGGGGTGTACATCATCTGGATGACAGCATAGAGTTAGCGCAAGTTCAGGATGATTCATAGTTGTCAGACAAGCAGAGGGAAGTTAATTATGTGAACTAGCAAAACACGGGTCAGAATCCGAACTACATTTCTTATAGTAGCACAAATGTAGAGAACCCCTAGGATGTAGTATTTCCAGCTCCGGTAATGCCTCAGGGATCACCCTGTCAAGGGAAGCCATTTGTGCAAAGTTCTGGTCACAGATGGAACAATCAGAAGCCTTACAACCAGAACTCAGGAGGTAGCAACTAGTAGAAACCTTACAAGCCGTCTCAGCAGGCACCGCAACAGCAAGCTCCAGTGAGCTCTTCAGGAACTTTGAATGACGATCAAGGCTTTGATCCAACAGCTTGCAACCGAGCAGCAGAAGTGAGCTCAACACCAAGGTAGACAGCATGTATAACGATTTGAACAGCAAGTTTTGAGTCAGTTTCTATACATCTGAAGAAGCTAGACACTCAAGTAGCTCAAACTGCTGAAGCTATGAGAAGACCTCAAGTAGCTTTACCTGGAAAAGTTGAGAAGAATCCGAAGGAATCATGCAATGTTGTGAAGTCTAATATTGAGAATTGTCGTGCGAGTAAGGAAGAGAAGTACAGACCTCCAATCCATTTCCCAAAAGAGCTAACTAAGCTAGAAGATCAAGGAGAGTTCATCATCCCTTGCATCTTGGAAAACCTGATTTTCAGTGATGCACGATGTGATTTAGGTGAAAGTCTAAACATCGTCTCTCTAGAGCCGATGAAGAAGTTGGGGATTGATCTGATGCAAGAGCACAACACATCCATCTCTTTTAGAGCTGTGACTTCCAAGAGCCCAAGGGGAAGGTTAGCCGATTTCACTGTTCTGGTAGGAAACTGCAGAGTACCAACCAATTTCACAATGGTTGAGATGGCTAGAGGTGGAGTGGTTCTGATTTTGTTGGAAGACTTTTCCTTAACATAGTAGGAGAAAAAATTGATTTCCCTAACAAGCGGGTTGTACTGGAAAACTTTGACAAGGAAGTCCCCTACCCGATTAAAGCTTCAACAAGTAACTTGTGTGGAATGATCAGTGCTTTTACAGAGAAGAATGCAATTTTTGGGTTTGAGATTTGGTTTCTACAAGTTTGGGCAGTTGTGAACTCGAGTATGAATCAGACGAAGAATACAATATTTATTGTGGGCTAGCAGAGGACTCAGCTGAGCTAAACAATACATGTATCCTTGATGCTAAGTCTGATAAATATGATGAGTTTGTTGTTCGAAACTTGTATCTTAAGGTTTTTACAGGGAGGCTTGGACTTGAGACTTCAAGACCATATTCTGTGAAGGAGATTCACCCTGATGGAATTATAGTGTTATTGGATGCTACAACAGCTGAATTCCATAGGAAGGATGAACAACTGAAGGAGTTCATCATCGGTGAAGATAAGATTAAGGGAATGAGCATTACTCCCAAGAGTCAATCCGCTATCTAAGTGGCATAAAAGTCAAGCTAATGATTCTAAACAAGCGCTCAGTGGGAGGCAACCCACTATCAGGTAGTTTTCCTTTTCATAATTTTCCTGTTTTCGGTTAATTTTTTGTTTTGGTTTGATTTGTTTCAGGTGAGAATTTCATAAGAGGGCTTTGATCAATCAGTCGAGGCTAGGATCGATCCATCATGGAGATATAAGAACCTTGCGCTCGAGTAGATGATCGATCTCCAGATACCTGATTGATCAATCATGAATACTAGGGACTATTTGCTTGATCCAACGATCGAACTCCATATGAGTGATCGATCGATTATCGAAAGAGGAAAATTCCAGAAGAGGCGTTGATCGATCGATCGTCATCCAGATCTATCGATCATCAAACAAGGTAAGTCTTCTGTTTTGGAAAAACCGGTTCAATTTTAAAACCTTTTAATGAAGAAAAACAAGGATTTTTGGATCAAAAGTCGATTTTTTTAAGAAACACATTGTTCGTTGGCGATTTTGAGGAGATTTTCACAAAATTTTCAATCCTCCATAACTTCTTCAATTCTTAACAGATTTCAACGATTCAAAAGCCTAATCAAATCGATTTTTCATCCTCTTTTTTTATTATCCAACTATCATTCTCGTGCAGCCAAGGTACGGCTTCCTATCACCTATTTACAGTCTGCAAAATTGGAGAAATTTTGGGAGATTTTGAATTTCGATTGATTATTGCTGAATTGTGTAAAATCAATGCTCTATCATTGTTGTTTAGTGATTTTGAAACCAACTTGACCAGAATGAAATTGATTTTTGCTTAGAGATCGATGTGTTAGGTTGAAAGAGAATTTTAAGAAATTTTAGGGAATTTGGGAATTTAGGTCTGGAATAGAGATATTGTGTGATTAATTGATGCATTGTTGGATGTTTGCTTGGGCTGCTAAATGGTTTAAAAATTAATTCACAATAATATCTTTCAAATTTCAGATTTTCGACATTCTCATCACTTTATGGAGAAACTAAACTCTCTACTTTTCTCTGTTTTGGTTGTTTGCAGACAATTGTTAGAACAAATGAACCAAGGATACCATCAAAGAAGGTCAGGGAGGTCACCTAACCTTGAAGCAAGACAGAGTTCTAGTGCTTTGGATTTGAGGGCACGTTTGTCGTGGCCAAGGCCTCATGGGCAACTGTTTCAGAAAAACTTGGGTAACAGATCTGAACCATCTCTGCTGAACACAGACCAAGCTTATATGAAGCATAAGGCATAGGTGGGATGGAAAGAACTCCATGGGATTTTCTATGATTAATTGCTGAGGAACAAGATGCTCCCCACTAAGTTCCTTTGTCCTGCCACTTTGGAAAAGTTTGGGATTCTGGATGATGTTGCTGGGATGATCGAGAGGTTAAGATTGGGTACCTTTGGGTGCACGGCTTACCCGCTGTACCCAGAGCCTGTAAGACAGTTTCTTGCTACATGCAATCTCCACTTGGCTGCACATCCCCATGCTCTAGTATATGCTGTATACTTTACGTTTATGTACAAGGGAGCACCGTACATGATGACGAATAGGGATATCTGCAGGATATATGGTTTTAGAGAGGAGGTTGAGGGATGGTTACCCTCTAGAGATGGTGCATCTAATGATGCTCTATGGCATATTGTAGCTGCGGGAGGTTTTCAAGGTAGAGACTCGAAGCTTACACATATTCAACACCCTGCAGTTCGGATTGTAGCCAAGCTCTTGGGCTCCACCTTTTTGTGTAAGGAGATCAACCCTGCTGTGATGAAGCCTGAGTTGGAGCTTCTGCAGCATGCTATTGCTCCGGTAGTGCCAGATCTCTATGGTGACAGTCTAACTCCTCCATCTGCACCTCTCAACATCAACTGGGTATTCATTTTTGCCAATCTTCTTCCAGAACACTGTTTCAGAGGCTAGCCAGACACCCCAACCTCCGAGAATATTGGTAGTCTTCTTAAACCTATCTGCGTGTTCCATCTTCTGGATCTCAGTGATACTCAGCAGATAGACAAGATTACTTATATAGACGACAAGGTTCTTATTAACTTTCGCTACCTCACTGAGAAGATAAAGTGTGGGGATTGGCAATCCTGGTTGTGTAAGCTTCCCGCTCCGGAAGTCACTTCTCTAACCTGTCAAGAGAATGTCACTCACATCACTCATCTGGAGATTGATGAGGTCGATACTGAGCCGCATCAAGTCCAGCGCCACACCTCCCAGAGATGTGATGCCACTGCTCCTGCACCTCCGCTACGCAGCCCAGTGTTGTCTAGACTCTTGCGCACATTATCCCTGAGTATAGTGAGGAGTTTGATATACCTATGTTTTCTGATGACTGCAATGATAGGGAGTACAAGCGTTGGCATTATGAGAATGAGAAGAGGAAGCATTCGATGAGGAGGCGACTCTGGAAAGCACTTAGGAAGATTACTGTTGCATTCTGTCTGAGCAAGCCTTTAGTGGACAAAGCAGAGACTAGTGCGAGAGCTAAGGCATCGAGACCTGACGTTGGTGGACATCAGTTTGCTGAGAGATTTCAGGATGAGGATGATCAGCGTTTGGATAGCCGCCTACCACGTCGCCGTCGTGCTCCAGGGGACCGTGAGAGCCAGAGTCCTTAATAGCCCTATGACATTTCTCACCCTTATCTTTTTACTTTTATCATGTACTTTGACTTATTTTTATGTTTATTTTTATGCGTAAATCGTGATTTTTAGGCTTATTTTCGGTGGACACTTGTTGTGATTAACGCCTTTTTCTCTTTTGTTTTTTTAGCTTTAATTTTCAGACATTTTCTGTTTATTTGCTGTCTTTCTGAGTTTAAAAACTGATTTTTAGGAACTATAATTTTTGAGGATTATTGCATATCATGAACTAAGTACCTTTGTTTTGCACTTGTAAGGTATTGGTTGATTATTGGAAAACCCAGAGGCTAAAAAACATCTTAGTACCACCCATTTTTATCTAAGTATTCGAAGGATCTCATGCCAACTTCACCCATAACTAGACTTAATCTTCTTGTCAAGGGGCTTCGTATATATCGGATCGGATTCCTATCTTCAGTCCTGAAAGAGTATTCTGTGTGAGTATGGTTCCCCTCTCATTATCGTTTTTTGTTGAATATGTTATCTCTGAATTAGCTAAAAAACTAAGTTGGAGGTAATGTAGTAAACTGAGGATAAAAAATCCAATGATGTTACTCTTGCTTTCACTCTTTGAGTTGCTAAGGAACTAACCAGTAAGAAAAATACAATAATACCCTAGGCAAGTAGGGAGAAACTGGTTGGACAACCAATGAAAAAATAAAATGATACCCTAGTTAAGTAGGGAGAAATTGGTTGCGTAGCCGATAAAAAAGTACAATGATACCCTAAGTAAGTAGGGAAAAATCGGCTCCAAAGTGAATAAAATGAGAGAAAAAAAACTATATAGAAGATAGTCTTGTGTTCAGATATTGGCTGAAGAAGAATCCATGTGTCCTTTGATCGATATTTCCTTGATGAGACTGCACTTAGATATTCTAAGAAGTTGGTATGGTGATTTCGGATTTCTAATTTGGATTGTGGAGTTTAGCTAAGATAGGTGCTAAGTCTAGGGGAAGTACAAGGTGGTCTCGATTCTGACAAGTAAGTATTGTGTGGTTTGCTATGGAATTGATATGCAATGCTTTGATGACGAATGAGTTCGTTTGAGTGGAATCTTCCTGTTAGTCTTTTCTTTCTTTGCTTGAGGACAAGCAAGAAGCTAAGTCTGGAGGAATTGATATACCTCATTTTTATTGGTTTTAAGCTCATTAATTTGCATATTTTCAGAATAATTGTCTGCATTTTAGAGTCTTTTCAGGTGGAAAGTAGGTTAAATTTGGATTAGACACGCATAGCCTAGTTCAAGATGAATCAGAGTAGTTTCTACAATTTTAGCAGAAGATTGTTGATCGAGTGATCAACCTCATGATCGATCAATCACTCTCCTCAGTGCTCGACCCGTTTATCGATCTAAATTTCATGATCCGATCGATCAGGCTCCCCACTAAGAGTTGTGCTCAACCCGTTCGTCCACCAAGACCTTTTGGACATTGAACACTCAACACTCATCGATCGATCAACCCCTTGATTGATCGATCCTCAACCGTGCGAAGGAATAAAACCACTTTATCCTATTTGTACCTGCAATTTTTAGGACCTATAAAAGCTTTGTTCATTTTTTAGAAAGACACAGAGTTTTATTTTTGGCTGAGAGAGATCTTTGTAAGCAGGGCGAAGAGTTCCGCCGTAGTTTTGAGAAGAGTTCTAAACAATTTCATTGATTTAATTGAAATTTCATGTTCTTCATCATCATGTCTTTTGTTTCATACTTAATCAAGTCTCAGTAGTTTAATTGTCAGGTTTAGAGTTTCTAGGGATTTAGGAATCGATGATTGGGGATTGAATAAGATTCGATGATTAGAAATTCTCCATCTATACTTGTGTTCAATGCTTAGATTACTTTGATCACCTAATATATGATCTTAGGTTGCTTACTTTCCAAAAGCTTGTTAGACTCCTGAACTAGTATCAATGAGCAATTGAACTTAACTAATGATAGTTTATTGTTAGGATTATTGTGATTAATTGAACCAATTCGTTAAGGCCTATTTACAATCTGGAACCAATAGTAGTTAGAATCTCTAGATTGTTGGATAGAGTAATAGATACCACGATAGTGGGGTTTGTTAGACTTTTATGTTCAAGTCGAGAATTATGCTTAATAGTTCTTGAATATTTTCCCTGGTTTGATTCTTATTTCCTGATGAATACCTGATGTCTGATGCCTTTAATCATATTTTCAAACAGTTAAGTTGTTTGTCTTTCATTTGAATTACCCTTTGGTATAGCTTGAACAAGAGTTGAATAATCGAAAGTGTAAACTTGGTTCTTTGTGGATTCAATTCCTAAGTACTACTACTACATTGTTGTGTACTTACAGTAGATTCATATGGTTAAAACTTTGTGACATCAATTACCACGACAATGAAGGAGTTTTGGTGGACATGTGGAGTCAATAAAAAGAAGATCTCATGGGTAGCTTGGCAAAAGTTCTGTAAAAATAAAGAATAAGGAGGTTTTTGTTTACATAAGGTTGTAAAGTTAGAAATTTGTTCACTCGCAAACACAAGACTTTCTGATTCCCAAGTCGATAAAAAGTCGTACTCTTTTTTCCCCTCCGGTGCCGGTTCTCTAATCTCCATCACTGGAAAACCCTGATGGCCAAGCAAAAGAAAAACCCCCTCATAAGTGTCCCTCCAAAAGATCTATTGTCCTTGTCTCCTCCTCTTCCATCTCTTCTTCTTCTTCCGACTTTGTTCCCATCTCAAAACCTAGATCCTCCGATGAGCATCTTCCTCCATGAAAAACATAATATCTGGATAATAGCATCTTCGTATCTCTTGGATGGTAAAGAAACTTTAATCAAAGCAATAACATCAGCACTACTGATGTATGTAATGCAATATTTTAAGCTTCTGATTCATACATGTAAGAAGATTACCAAGACAGTGAGGGAGTTTTGGTGGAGTGCTGGAGTCAATAAAAAGAATCTCATGGGTAGCTTGATACAAGTTCTGTAAAAGTAAAGAAGAAGGAGGTCTTTGTTTACATAAGATTGTTAAGTTAGAAATTTGTTCACTCGCGAACACAAGACTACCTAATTTCTAAATTTGTTCACTCCTCCGCCACTAAATCACTGGTCTATGTTGCCGGAAAACCCTAATGGTCAAGCAAAAGAAAAAACCCCTTGCAAATCTCCCTGCAAAGGACCTCTTGTCCTTGTCTCCTCCTCTTCCTTCTCTTTTTTTCCTCTCACTCTGTTTCCATCCCAAAACCTAGATTCTCTGATGAGCATCTTCCTCATTCTCTGCCTTTGAATCCTTGTGATTCAGTTGAATCTAGTAGACCTAAATCCTCTACAGATTTGGCTAAAACCACTCATGCTCCTACCTCATATTCATCTTCTCTAAAGGCCCAATTGTCGCATTAGCTTCTCCCTCTGTGAAGGACACTTCTCCTCAATTGTCTCAGCCAACTCAAACAAGCCCAGCTAATCTGGTCTCTGGTATTGGTCCAAAAATAGCCCGTAAAGGTACTCCCTTTACCTTTGATTCAGAGGAATTGTGTGTCAAGATGCCCGAAGGAGTTATTTTAAAGAACATAAACTCTTGGGGAAACTTAATTATTGGCCAGTTTAGTAAAAATGCTTCATCGCCTGGTGTTATCCATGGCATTACAAACGGGATATGAAGCCAGAAAAACCGAGATACCACACTCTTGAAACTCTTTTAGCAATCCTTCCTCATTCATTTTCCTTATTCTGAAACTCAGTGTCAAGTCTTGGCTCAAGGTATTTGGCATATTGAAAAAGAGTCGATATTTGTTGCAAAGTATGAGCCAAGCCTTGATCCCACTTCACTGGTTCTGACCTTGGTTCCAGTGTGGCTAGAAGTCCACAGATTTCTTCCACTATACTAAAGGTCTCGAGCACATAGCCAGTATGATTGGTAAGCCTCTCCACCTCCATATGTTATCTCTTAAAAAAACCAAATAGATGTGGCTAAAGTTTATACAGTAGTGTATCCTACCAAAACTCTTCTAGTGAATGTTTAGTATCCTTTTGGCAAGGTTGACAGGATTGAAGTTACATGCATGTGGCTTCCTCAAAAATGTGAGTTTTCTCAGGAGACGGGACACTCTCAGAAACGTTGTTCTTCTCCTCTTTTCTTATGTTCAAACTGCAAATCCTCAGTTCACTCTACAAAAGCATATCTGCATCTGAAAAAGCACCTCCATGACCAAAAAAATTATGGAATCCAAGCCTGAGCTAAAAAAGAAAGCTTATTCGGGATCAACTGATTACTCTATTCTTCCAGTGGACCTCTTTCAAGTCTGTTTGACTAAGTCTATGGTTGCCCTTGTAGCTGCCACTGCAGGATCTTCCAGGCATAAAGAGAAGCCACTAGTGATTAAAAGTTACTTGGATCCTCCCAAAGTCTGTGATTTAGCCCTCGGAATTTTCACAAAATGGAAAGGGGTACCTCGGGCTCCCATTTCATCATTATCATTTGACTCAGACTCAGTTGATTCTTACAACTCTCGAGATCTCTCTACAAATGGAAATCCAAAAGAGGAATGTCGTTTCCAGTGTGTAATCTTTGTGAGAACAAGGAAGTTTCTTTCCAAGAAAAAGGGAGACAGAGGCAAAGACCTCACAAACTAACCAGTATATTATCTTGAAGGTCGACATTTTTTATTTGAATTTTAGAAGTTTCAACTCTATAATAAGTGCAGAGGCTTCAATAAATGGTATAAGCATCTTAAGTCTCTTTTTGGCTACATCATTGAAACTAAGGTTTACCAGCATAATCAAGTGTGTATTAGGCACTCAGCCTTCTCTGATAAACATTTTGTAAATGACTACGATTTTGCTGATTTAGGAAGAATCTGGATTTTTTGGGATCCTTGTGTCTTGTTCTTAGCCATCTTTAAATAGGATCAGGCCATTAGTTGCATAGTGAAACATCTAGAGGTGCAAAAAAAGTTTGTGGTTACTTGTGTTTATGTTGTTCATTGCAAGTACGAGAGGAAGCAATTGTGCGAGGATCTTATTGCCATTCATTGCCACTCCAGCGTTGTTGGTAAAGTTTGCATCATACTAAGAAACTTTATTCAAGCACTTAATCTGGATGATTCAAATGGATCAAGTCTTAGAATTTCGAGTGGAATGAGAGATTTCAGAGAATGTGTTCATGAGGCAAAACTCTTAGACCTTATTTATCGTTAAAACCATCTGATCTGATGGAATAACCAAGATCAAAATACTATTTCCAAGAAGATTGATCGCATCATTATCAACTCGAATTGGCTCCAACTATTCCCGCTTTCATTTGGGAAAAATGGGCCTCCTAACATCTCAAACCACTGTTTGGCTTTGGTTAGCTTTGGTAATTTATAGCCTCCATTGAATTGGTCATTCAGATGCTCTAATTTCATCAGTTTGAACCAAGACCTTTTGCATAGAATTGGTGTTGCGTGGGAGGAGTCATCATAATCTGGTTCCAAAATGTTTTGCTTTGTCAAAAAAATAAAGATCATGAAGTGAGTCCTGAAGAGTTGATAAAGGCTCATTAGTCTCACTTAGAAGAGAGAGTTGCAAAAGCTACTTCTATTCTTGTAGTCGCGTAAACTGCCTCTTCAGGGATCCCCTCGCATGTTATTGTTTTGGAAAATAAGTTGGCTCATGGGAAATGGTTTGAGTTAGCTGTTGAGGAGGAAAGTTTCTTGCAACTGAGGTCTTGGGTTACTTAGTTAAAGAGTGGTGATGCTAGTCTAACATTCGATGAATAAGGTTTGCTTCTTGATGGCTAGTTATGACAATTGTATAATGCAGCCTAAAGACATTCAACAACATTGCATTGATTTTGACTCCCATCTCTTGGGAGACTTTGTTCGCCTTCTTGGTCCATACATGATTTCCAAAACGGTGGAACACACTACCTTCAAGTGTAATCAATCAATGGATGGTATGTTGACTGCTCAAATTCTCCATGAGGAGATAAAAAGTACAATTTTCGCTTTGCCTAAGAACAAGTCTATTGGTCCAAATGGTTTCACTCGTGAGCTTTTCATCAAATTTTGGAGTGTATTGGGTTCGAGCTTCATAGATTCTGGGATCGAATTTTTTAAGAAGGGTTACTAGTTGAAGCATATCAACACGACAACAATTACTTTTGCCCCTAAAAAACAACAACAATGAATATCTCTCATTTTAGGCCTATTTCATGATGCATTGTCATTTATAAAGTTACTGCGAAGATTTTGGCCAAAAGGCTGAAAAAAGCCTTCTACATATGGTGAGTAATTCTCAGTCAACCTATGTAAAGGGAAGATAATTGGTATGGTGAATTGAGAATCTCTTCTCGAAACTTTGCGGGCAGCTAACTTTCCAAAGAATCAACACGACAACAATTACTCTTGTCCCTGAAAAAAACAACAACAACAAATATCTCTGATTTTAGGCCCATTTCATGGTGCATTGTCATTTATAAAGTCATTGCGAAGATTTTGGCTAAAAGGATGCAAGAAAGTATTCTACATATGGTGAGTATTTCTTAGTCAGCCTATGCAAAGGGATAGTATTGGTATGGTGAATTGAAAATCTCTACTTGGAACTTTGCGGGCATCTAACTTTGTGGAGATTTATGTCTAGTGGATTAGTCAATGTCTTACAACTATTACATTCTCCATCTTGGCAAATGGCAATCTGTGTGGTTCTTCAAAACGACAACGGGATTAAGGAAGGAGACCCCTTGTCCCCCTTTTTATTTGTCATTGCAATGGAAGCTTTGGATTTCCTATTGCGCACAGCTTACGAGTCAAAAAAGATAGGCTATCACCCTTTAGCGAAAGACTTGAAGCTAACCCATTTAGCATTTACAAATGATCTTATGCTATTCTTCAATGGATTTGCCTTATCTCTACATGATTTCTCTCAAGTTTTAGCTGACTTTGAATCTCTCTTCGAGCTAGTAATAAATAAAGATAAAACATCTCTATTTACGGCAGGTTTGAACCAGTAGGAACATGACTCTCTAAAAGCATCTGGATCCAACCAAGTTCTCTACATGATTGTTATCTTGGTTTTCCTTTGATGAATTGAAAACTCATGAATACTGATTATTCACCTCTTATCGACTCAATTGTTGTTAAGTTTAACTCCTGGCCTATTAGGAATATTTCCTTTGCAAGTCGACTTCAGCTACTAAATTCTATAATCTACAGATAGCTAAATTTTTTGTTCTTGGTGTTTGTCCATCCTAAAGGATGTATAGAAAAGATTGACCACCTGTGTGGGAGATTCTTATGGTCTGGTTTGATCACTAGCCACACAACCTCAAAAGTATCTTAGCATTTGGCAATCTGTTTGCTTACCAAATTCAAATGCGTTCTTAGCCTAAGGAACCCTTTTGTATGGAATCTGGCTCTAAATCTTAGATTTATTTAGTTGCTGTTTTCAAATAATGGCTCTCTTTGGATAACATGGAATAAGAAAAGATGGTTAAAGAATAATTGTTTTTGGTCTGTTAAAAAAGGGCAGAATGCATCTTGGTTATGGAATTTTATCCTCAATCTTCGACCTCGAGCACACAATTTTAGCCATTTCTTTGTCAAAAATGGACTATCCGCAAGATTTTAGTTTGATTCTTGGACCTATCTTGGTCCGTTGATTGATTTTCTGGGACTTATTGGACCTAGAATTATAGGCCTTCACATATATTCTTCTTTGATGTTTGAAGCTAGTCGAGAGGGATATTAGATTCTCCCATTAGAAAGAACTCGACCTCCTTCTTTAATTGCCTTAAGTTCGCTTGGCAAATACTCCTATACTAAAAGCTGGAAATGAAAAGAAATTCTTTTAGAAAATAAAGGACTCCTCTTCTGATTGCTACAATTCAAAGCTAACTTTCTAAGCTCTAAGGCATATCTCTTCAAATGTTCCTTGGGGGAGAGCCTTCTGGTAAAAAAATGTTGTCCCTAAATTTTCTTCACATTCTGGATAGCCACTCTAGATTGATTGCCAATGAGAGACCAATTATTCAAGTGGGATATGGTTCATTATGCGGCTTGTTGTACTTGTAGCTGAGCTCTAAAACTCATGAACACATTTTACTAAAGAATGATTTCAACTTATAGGTCTGGAGTAAGGTGCTAACTAAGCTGGGCTGTAATTCACTATGTATCTCCAGTTGGGATGACTTGATATGTAGAATGTAGAACACAGGTTCTCGGAAGGATACTCTCTTTTTCTGCCTCGCGTCCCAAGCCACAGTTTATGCTTTATGGCAAGAGAAGAATCTTCGGGAGGTCTTCAAGAAAATTGACATATCTGTTGGCGACTCAATCCTATCAAAATTGAATCCTACTTATGCTTTGGTTTAGATTTGATTAGAGAGAATAGTTAAGTCAAGCAGATTACCTTGTTTGTCTTCTAAATCATGTTCTTGTAACAAAACATCTTCTTTGATATATGTTACATCCAATAATTCTAAACGTGGGTATTGTTCAAACCAGTCCTAACACAAAAGTACTAATACCAAGGTTCCTGATTAAAAGAGTGGGAGAAAATGGGTAAAGACACTTCTTAGCTAAGAACAAGAAGAGATGATTGTTGACTTGGTGTTCTTATTAGACTAAGTATGTCAAAAAGTCGATCTCTCTTTCAAATGATTATGCCTCTATTTATAGTTTATAGAGGCGGTTACATGTGTAGAAAATAAAAGGAGATTTACAATTCTTTTGATAAGACTGAATCTGTTAAGATTCGTGCAACATTTGTGGAAATTTTCCATGTCGAAATAGGAAAATTTCCATTTCTTTGTTTTGCTGACATGTCATCCGACTTCTCTTCAGGTTCGTAAAACCTTCTGAGATGAGAACTTTGCCGAGTCGAATATATTATTCGAGTATAAGATTTAGTGCTTGCAATCGGGTTGTTCTTTTGTATTCGACCCGTTGTATTCGGTGGACCAAAGTAAGATTTCGGATCCACCTCCAACAATTGTCCCCTCCAGACTCAGAAAATTCTGGTGCCAAATTTCCGAGTCAGAAAGTTTTTCAGCTTCTGGAATCTTTGGTCCACGTGTCAGTTCGTGAGTGGGCTAATCAAACAGTTGCCTCGATTTTATGCGAATCATCATCATTTATGCGTGACGTCGCTTTGATCTCTCCCCGCTTAGTTGAATTACTGTTTCGTGTCACTTCGGATTCCAGTAATTTTCTATAAATACCGTGTTTCTTCTTCTTTTACTATTCACTTTTCATCTGTGCAATCTTTCTTCATGACTTCTGACTTTGTTTCTTAAGTTTTTCTGTGTTCAAGATTTTTCAAATTTCTCTAACTTCTTTTTCTTCATTCTTCTTCAAACGATGGGTCTCGATGACTTTAAGCTTCCAAATATTGAAGCTGATGTAAACTGCGCACTTGAGAGTTTGAATGTTCAGTCTTCTGGAAGGCCTTCTAGGGTTACTGAACCCTCAACTGCACTATCTTGGGACATTGCTGAAGTCCCTTCAGAGATTCACGACCTGTGAAATAGGAGAGCTGATGCGCCGTTAAAGATCGGCTTTCGAGGAGGAGGAGGTAGGAGTTGTTCCATGTGTACTTCGCGTGGAAGGGGTAAGGGTACCCCCGACTTCCAATTTACCCATAACCATACTAGTCCATGTTTGATTTTGGACTTCTGGTCTGAGTGTTCTGGTTTAATGAGCCAGATTAGAACCTCGCTAGAGCGTCTCCCTTCTCTGGATTAGATGAAGAACCGTGAGGAGTATGAAAAGGCTTCTTACTTGTTGTTTTGGGTTAATATTAACTTTTAATTGTTGCTTCATGTTATCATATTGTTTCTGGTTCGTAACTATCTGTTTTCCCAATGTCTTTGCAGTTTATCGCTTGCCTGAACAGCATTATGCTAGAACGAGAGAGGACTGTTGCTACCCAAAAAGCGGTTCTCGGAGGAACACGTCCACCCGAGTTGCTGGAAATTATCTCGAAGTGCTGAACTTCAGTCTAAGCTCTCTAAGGCCGAGAAGGAACTCGTTCATGTTAAGGATGAGTTGAGGCTTGAGCGTGAGAACGTCCTCAAGTTGGTTGTATGCAATGTGGCTTTGTCAGAGTTGCTTGAATGTGCCGGCTCTGATCGGGGTGCCGCTTTCAAGTCGGCTGAGAAAGCTGGTGACGAGGTTTTGAAGCTACGTGCCGAGTTGGACAACATGAGGGGGGACTTTGATTCTCGACCCTGTTAGGCCCTAATTGTTGAGAATTTGAGGGTTTCAAGGTTCTTTACCAACAACTGTCTGACTGTTTTGGCCGAATTGCTGCTCGGTTCAATGACCTCGATAGGAACCTTGAGGCACATTTGTTGTACACCGAGTTTCTTGGGTCGACAAATAAACTCCAATTGCTTTTCATTCGGAGAGTCGACATCCCTTCTGCGGTCACCGACTTGATGACCGCCAAGATGAAAGAGTTCAAGGAACTCGTCGATAGGGAGAGCATGACGCCGCTACTTTCGGGAGACTTGGTCGTCCCTGTTTTTGAAGTGGGAGAAGCCTCCAACGTTGGTAAAAGTATACTCAAAAAATCACTATGATTTTTCCAGACTTTATCGTAGTCTTTTCTTTGTAATCGCCACTTGGCTTCTTTTAAAAGTTGCACATAGTTTTGTAATCGGTGTTTTCTTTTGTAAATATTTTTCTGTGTAAATGAAATTTTATTAGTTGTTATGAATTTCCCTTTCCGATTATGACCTACATTGTAGCCGAATTTGTTGAATGATTGACTTGAAATTATACAAGTTCCAGTTCCCAAAGTCCCTTTTTTTGGGCATTTAGTCAAGTTCCTTCCCGCGTTAGAGAGTTTTATCTCGTTTTAGCTTAGGAAGAGAATTTTTTTATATGCGACTTTTAAAGCTGAGATTTTAAAACTCAGATTAAAGTTAAAGAAGTTCGGACTCGGAAACTATATTCGTAAAACTTTTTAAAAGGAATTTCCGATTATCTGATACAATAAACATGTTCTGTCTTTGTTCAAGACTTTTCATCTCGTAATTCTAGACAAAGCTATGCTTTATCTTTTAACGAGAATTGATCTCGTGAACCTGTGCGGAATTATGTTCCGTTGTTTTGTGAGATTTTATCTCGACAAAACTGTACAAAGTTATGCTTTGTCTTTTGATGAGAATTGTACTCGATAATCGGTATGAAACTATATTTCGTCGTTTTGCGAGAATTTAATCTCAACAAATCTGTACAAAGATATGCTTTGTCTTTTGACGAGAAATGATCTCGTGAATCTGTACGAAACGAAATTCTGTTGTTTTGTGAGAATTTAATCTCGACAAATCTGTATAAAGCTATGCTTTGTCTTTTGACAAAAATTAATCTTGTGAATCTGTACGGAACTATGTTCTGTCGTTTTGTGAGAATTTAATCTCGACAAATTTGTACAAAATTGTGCTTCATTTTTTCTTGAGAATTAGATTCTTGTTGATGCTTCAGGAAGTTAGTCTTGTAATAGTCAAGTATTGTATCTAGGTTTTGATTAGGAGTAAGAATTTGATTCTTTGTATAAGTTTTTCGAGGTTGCACTTGGCGAGTTTAGAACTCGGCATTAAAGATAAGGACTAGGCCTTTAGTGAGAGATTTTCAAGATTGGACTTGGTGAAGTTTTTGGGATTTGGACAAGTTTTTTCGAGGTTGGGCTAGACAAGATTTTAAGACTCGGTTTAAGGATAAATTGTTTTTGATTTCTCGAGAATTAATCTCTGCTTATGACTTTGGTGAATATAGGGTGTAACCTATTTTTTTCTTTTTTTAGATGCCGACTAGGGGAAAATTAAAAATTTGAGAGAGTTCTAGCTGGACCTGAAGGCTACCTACGTACCCAGAGGGATCAAGCCAAGACGTAGTTCTCATTACATAATTCATTAAGTAGATAGAGATGCATTAAGTGACGCATCTAATTTGCTAAGTTGGTGAGTCTTTAGTAGTAGTATCGCTTTGGGTTGATGAAGTTCCAACTTCGAGGAATCGGTTCTCCTTCCATGTTAGCGATCTTGTAAACTCGTGGCTTTACAACTTCAAAGATGATGTACGGGCCTTCCCAATTTGCGATGAGTTTCCCGGCATTGAGTTCGGCCGTGTTCTTGAACACTTTTTGAAGTACGAGGTCTCCAACTATAAAGTGTCGTCCGTGCACTTTCTTATTGTAGTATTTTGCGGCTTGTTGCTAATAGTTTTGTACTTGAAGAAGTGCCATGTCACGTTCTTCTTCTAAGTCGTCAACGCTATTTTCTATTGCACTGTTGTTAGTGTCTTCATTCTCGGAAAGATGTTCTCGGCATAGAGTTGGCACAGATATCTCGACTGGGGTCATTGCCTTCATTCCATGAGAAAAGGAGAATGGAGTTCGTCAGGCCGAGCATTGAGGTGTGGTCTGATGTGACCATAACACGCCCTCTAACTCGAAAGCCCAACTTCCCTTCTTTTCAGAGAGTCGTTTCCGTAGACCATCAAAAATTTGTTTATTCATGGCCTCAGCTTGTCCGTTTTCTTATGGGTTACGCGGCGTTGATTTGCTTACGCAGATATTCCATCTGGCGCAAAAGGTGGTGAATTTCATCTAGATGAATTGGGATCCATTATCAGTTACGATCTCGTATGGTTGACCATGTCGGAAGATGATATTCTTCTGTACAAATTTGATCATGTCTTTGTCTTTGATCTGAGAATAAGGTTATGCTTTGACCCACTTTGAGAAGTAGTCGGTCAGAACAAGCATGAACCTCTTTTGTCGTGATGACGGTAATGTCCCAACTATATCCATTACCCATCGCATAAATGGATAAGGCATGACTGTTAAGGTCAGCTCTTCGGTTGGAGTGTGAATGATGTGTCTGTGTCTCTGGCACTTGTCACACTTAGTGTTATATTCGGCACAATCTTTTGCCATAGTCGGCCAATAGTAGCCGAGTGTTCTAATCTTTTGGATGAGTGTTCTTCCACTATTGTGGTTTCCACCCACTCCATCGTCTGTCTTTTTAATGATCTCGTCGACCACATCACCGTGAACGCAAGTGAGCAGTATTCTGTTCGTACATCTTTGGTAAAGTTTTTTGCCGACTTGGGTGTAGAAAACACACTTGGCTTTAGCCGGCGGGCTGGCCATCTGTCCTCTGGCGTTTTGCCATCTAGAATGTACGCAAGGATCTTGTCTCGCTAATCTACGTTTGGTTTGTTGTTCGATTCAGCATCAGCCATCTTGGAATCTGATTATTCTTGAGCGTCGTCTATAGCCAAGACGAGTTCGAGATCTCCTTTTGGTAGGCTTATACTTGGACGATCTATACTTTCCACTAGGATAATTCGTCTTTGAATGGGGTCTGTTGTGGATGCTAGAGCTACTAGGACATCACCAGATGTGTTCCTGGACCTTGAGATTTTGTTGACCCTAAATTACAAGTCCTTGGTCAATTCCTTAACCACGTGGAGGTTAGCTTCTATCCGATGATTTTTTGTATTCTAACCTCTATTAACCTGGTTAACGACGAGTTGGGAGTCATAATAGCAATTGATATCAGTAGCTTCGACTTCCTTAGCCAGTTTAATTCCTGCAACTAATGCCTTGTACTCTGCCTCATTGTTTGAAGCCGAGAATGCAAGTTCAAATGACTATTCAAGGACTTCTCTGGTAGGGCTCTCTAGTAGGATGCCTATGCCTGAGCTGTGTTGCGATGAAGATCCATCTACGTATATCTTCCATGTTTGATCTTTTTCTGACTCTAGAGGTTCTAGATCCGGAGATAACTCGATTAAGAAATCTGCTAGTATTTGCGACTTTGCACTTGTGCGTCCTTTGAACTCAATGTCATACTCGCTTAATTCGATTGCCCACTTCGTCAGTTGCCCTGACTGGTTTGGACTTTGCAATATCATCTGCAGTGGATGATTAGTTAACACTATATCGGTATGAGACTCGAAGTAAGGTCGCAACTTCCTTGCTGAAGTGACTAACGCTATCACGAGTTACTCTGTAGTCGGGTATCTAGACTCGGCTCTGCCTAACGTTTTGCTGATATAGAAGATCAGGTACTGAGTTCCTCTAACATCTCAAACTAGTACACCACTTACCACCGATGTAAAAAGTGCGATGTATAAATACAGTGGTTCTCTGTTTTTTGGTTTGGCAAGGATCAAAAGTGTTGAAAGGTACTCTTTCAACTCGGAAAAAGCATTTTCGCAGGTCTCGTCCCACCAGAATTCTTTGTTTCCACGCAACAAGTTGTAGGATGGAAGACACTTGTCAATTGAGTGCGATATGAAGTGGTTCAGTATTTAGTCCGTTAGCCTTTGTACTTCTTGCTTATTCTTTGGAGAAGGCAATTCTTGGATTGCTGTAACCTGCTTTGGATTAACTTTGATTCCTCTTTGAGTGACTGTTATCTGAGGAATTCTCCTGATGTAACCGTGAAAGTACGTTTCGCTGGGTTGAGCTTCATCTGATACTCATTCAGAGTCTTGAAGCAACAAGCTAAATGATCGACATGATCTTCCGCTTTTAACAACTTTACTAGCATATCATCTGTATACACTTCTATTGTTTGCCCGAGTTGGTCGGCAAACATTATGATTACGAGGCGTTGGTAGGTTGCACCAGCATTTTTAAGGCCAAATGGCATTAATTTGTAGCAATAAGTTCCTCGCTCTGTGATGAACAAAGTTTTCTCCATGTCGTCGAGGTGCATCTGAATCTGATTAGACCCCGAGAAAGCATCCATGAACAAAAGAAGTTTGTTTCCAGTGGTTGCCTCGACGATTTGGTCGATATTCGATAACGGGTAGCTGTCCTTTGGATAGACTTTGTTGAGATCAGTAAAGTGTACACAGACTCGCCATTTACCATTTTTCTTCAGAACGACGACCGGGTTGGCTAGCCATTTGGGATATTGAACTTTGGTGATGGACCCGATTTTAATCAGCTTTTTGACCTCTTCAATTATGGCACTTGTTTTCTTTAGCTTGAGCTTTCTTCTTTTTTGTTTAATCAGCTTAAATGTCGGGTCGACATTTAGCCTATGACTTGTGATTGCCGGGTTGATCCTAGGCATATCGCTTGGTGCCCATTCAAATGTTGTTACATTCTTTTCAAGGAAACGAATGAGCTTCTCTTTGATTGACTTTCTTAAGTCAACGCCAATGCTTACGCATTTTGACAGTTCAGTCAAATCGATGTTGACGAGTTCAACAGTCTATCAGTATGGCTTCTCAGGGGTAGGCAGCTTGGATAGTGCTCTGCTTCCTACTAACGTAGTGATCATGCACGACTTGTTCCTTAACTTCAACTCGGCAATGAAGCAAATTCTAGTCATCTTCTGATCTCCTTTGAGTGTGTAAACTCCTTCATTTGTCAAGATTTTAACACATTGATGATAGCTTGAGGGCATGGTTCTCATCATGTGTATCCAAGGTGTTCCCAGGATCATGTTGTAGATCGGTGGCTTATCTAAAACGAGTAGTTTGATATATCTCGTAATTCCAGCAACTCAGACTGCTAGCTTCACTGTTCCGATTTCATTGATTGTACTTCCATCAAATACGGTCAAGGTCCTATCCACGGGTTTGAACTGAACATCTAACAGTGCCATTTTATCCAAAGTCTCTTTGAATATGAGGTCTACTGAACTCCCAGTATTGATGAGAATTCGCAAAACATCATAGTCAGCAACTCTGAGTTTGACGACTATGGGGTCATTATGCAGGAATCTGACTCCTTTAACATCTTTGATGGTGAAAGTAATTGCCAAATCAACTACGTGCATGCACTCCCTTATGGGCTCCTGATTGACTGAAGCGACAATCTTTTGTTTATATTTCTTGATTGAACGAATGGTGTCATCACAAAATTTTAATCCGCCCATGATTACACTGACAATAACTCGTGGATCGCCGCATCCGTTATTGTCTTCTACTAGCTTTTGCCGCTTACTCGCCTCCAAAGTGTCATCTTTTGAGTTTGCCGATTTGAAAGCAGCTTCTCGTAGCTCGACTTCCTTTCGCTTTTGTGCTTTGTATCTATGAGTTTCCTCTTTCAAAACCTCTAACTCTCTTTTACTAAATTTCTCAGCAAGGAACTCTTGCAGCTGTTTGCACTTTGCGGTCCAGTGACCTGCTTTTTGTGGAACCCGTAATATTTTTTATGGTTATAGGTGTTTTTGAATGACTTAAAACAGGGGCTGCTATTTTCCCCAACTCGGAAAGAGGTTGCCAAGTTTGCTATTCCTCTACTGTGTTGTCTCAACTCGTAGTGCCCTTCTCTCAGCTCTTTTGTTACTCAGTTCCACTGCGTATCTTGATTCTGCAAGAGGATTTGCTTTTTCTCTACATACTATGCATGTCTCGCTGCTCTACAAAGAGCATCAGAGATTGTATTGGGTCTGTTGACAAAAAGGTCCCGTTTAAGTGCCTCATCGGTCACATTTCCAATTGGGAGGCTTCGATGGCCATGTCGTCACTGACTTTAGCTTTTGTCAGGATAATTTTGAAGTGTCCTAGGTATGACTTCAAGGGTTCGTCAAAGCCTTGCCTTAAGGATCTCAACTCAGTAATCAAGGTATCCTGGTTGACGAATAGGACGTAGTGCTTCATAAATAGCTTGACAAGTTGGTTGAAGCTTTCGATTGACCCAACTGGCAACTTGGTGAACCATACCAAGGCGTCTCCAGTCAAATTTTTGCTAAGTGCTGAAAGTAAGTTGCGTCTTCATTGTCCATGGTGTAATTGGTCCCGTTCATCATAACATTGAAGGCGCTCATAAATTCTACTGGGTCCAAATTGCCATCATAGGAGGGGCATCAAAGCCACAATCCTCTGTTTACCGAGACTCTTCTCAGCCTTGGTGTGAGTAGCGAGTTCTATGCCTAAGCTAGGATCTTTCCTATCCTGGGTGCCGAGCTCCTAGGTTGATGGAATTTAGACCTTATATCATCCATCATCTTCAATATGGTTACAATGTCTAGTGTTGCTAGATTATGTTCTTCGGGCATGCTCTGCCTTGCGGAATGATCTTGCACCAAGGTGTTCACTATCTGCGGACTTAGCACATCTCCGAATAGAGTTCTTTTAACACTAGCTAATGCATATGTGCGCAGTCTATAGACCTGTGTAGTCGGGAGACTACTTTCATTCAAACAAGATTCGAATCTGTCGAATCTTTCAGCGTTTCTCTGATCGGAAGCTTCATATTGTGTGATCAGGTTTTGCACTAAGGTTTCGAGCGTAGGTGATCCCGGTGGTCGCGGTTGAAGATCAGTATCTTAGCGAGTTTTATGTGGTTCTCCTCTTGAGTTCGAGTTGAATTTAGGGTTGACTCATTCGCTAAGTCGACGTGCACCTGAGGGACAAGTTCCCTCTTTTCCGGCGAGCTGATGGTGATTTCGCCTTTGACCATCTTTCTTCTCTCAGAGTTGTCTCTTGCTTTTGTGAAGATATTTTTCAATATCTGTCCCCATAGACAACGCCAACTATTGGAACCAGTCTTAGCACAAACGGTACTAAAATGAAGGTTCCTGATTAAAAGAGTGGGAGATAATGGGAAAGGACACTTGTGGATTGGATTTGGAGCAAGAGCTAGTTAGCTAAGAACAAAAAGAGATGATTGTCGACTTGGTGTTCTTATTAGACTAGAGTATGCCAAAAAGCTGATCCCTCTTTCAAAGGATTGTGCCTCTATTTATAGTTTATAGAGGCGGTTACATATGTAGAAAATAAAGGAGGATTTACAATTCTTTTGATAATACTGAATCTGTTAAGATTCGTGCTAGGTTTGTGGAAATTTTCCATGTCGGAACACAAAAATTTCCTTTTCTTTGTTTTGCCGACATGTCATCCGACTTCTCTTCAGGTTCGTAAAACCTTTCGAGACGAGACTTTTACCGAGTCAAATATATTATCCGAGTTGAAGACTTAGTGCTTGCAACCGGGTTGTTCTTTGGTATTCGACCTATTGTTTTCGGTGGACCGAAGTAGGATCTCAGATCCACCTCCAACAAGTATCAGTTGGCTTCCAAGCTTGAAGAACCAACCTCTTGAACTAATCACCTCTGGAAAAAATTACATAGACAAGCATCTCGAAAGCAAAAACTATGATCGCTCTACCATGAAAGACGGGGTTCTTAGTAAGAGCAATTGCCGACCGATTGTCAATTCTTATGGTAACCTTTTGACTTGGTGATTTCGTGACCTGACTAAGCAATTCTTGGAGCCAAATAGCCTGCTTATCTGCTTCGGTTCCAGCCATGAATTCAGCTTCACAAGAAGATAAAGCTATTGTCTCTTGTTTTTGTGTGCACCACGAAATTGGTCTTTCTCCAAAGTAGAAGATATGTCCAGTTGTGCTCTTTCCATCATCGGGATCAACATTGAAACTACTATCAATGTAACCAATCAATGATCTAGTTTCATTCTTTGTCTTATTACATACTAAACCGAGTGATGTTGCCTTTAGGTATCGAAGCACTTGCTTCAAAGCTGCCCCATGTGATTCTCTTGGACTATGCATATATCG
>OVBA01001193.1:0-47693 GCA_900406435.1 Lepidium aucheri
TTTTGTATGTGTTGAGTCATAGATCTGAGCCATATGCATTTTCTACATGCTCATGAAGTGCAATTGTTTCTGCACGATTTGAAGAGGTAGCGACCAGGATCTTCTTTTGGGAACGCCAAGAAATTGCAATGCCTCTAATTGTGAATACATATCCAGTTTGTGATCGAGCTTTGTGTGGGTCTGATAAATAGCCAGCATTTGCAAAACCAACTAAATCGAAACTAGAATTTTTATTATAAAAAATCTCAAGTTAATTGTCCCCTGAAGATAACAAAATATATGTATTATTCCATTCCAATGTCTCCGCATAGGTGACGGGCTGTATCTTGCAAGTAGATTAGGAGCGAATGCTATATCCGGTCTAGTGCCATTTGCAAGATACATGAGTCCACCAATAGCACTCATATAAGGTACTTCAGGACCAATACCTCTTCGTTATCTTCACAAGGTCGGAATGGATCTTTATCGATATTAAGTGATCTATTGACCATTGGAGTACTCAAAGGAGTCGCTTTATCCATATAAAAGCGTTTTAAGATCCTTTTTGTGTAATTTGATTGATTTAAAAAAATTCCATTCTGAAGATGCTTGATCTGGAGTCCAAGACAGAATTTTGTCTGTCCAAGATCTTTCATTTCAAACTCTTTCTTCATATGAGTTCTTGTCTCATTAATTTCTTGTTGAGTTCCAATTATGTTCAAGTCATCAACATATACATCAATGATCACAAACGCAGATATAGATTTCTTAATAAATCCGCAAGGGCATATCACATCGTTGGTATATTCTTTACTCAACAAATATTTGCTTAAGCGATTATACCACATGCGTCCGGATTGTTTTAGTCCGTAGAGTGATCGTTGTAATTTGACTGAACATATTTCCTTTGGTTTTGAACTCAATGCTTCAGGCATNCCTTTTAAGATTTTCATATATATCATTATCAAGTGATCCATATAGATATGCTGTCACAATATCCATGAGATAAATTTCTAGATTTTTAGATGCCGCAAGGCGCATCAGAAATCTGAAGGTAATTGCATCCATTACCGGAGAATATGTTTCCTCATAATCAATTCCCGGTCTCTGAGAAAAACCTTGGGCAACAAGTCGAGCCTTATACCTTGTTACCTCATTTTTCTCATTTCTTTTTTGAACAAAAACCTATTTATACCCAAAAGGTTTAATGTGTTCAGGCGTTGTGACAATAGGTCCTAAAACTTCCTTTTATTGAGGGAGTTCAATTATATTGTCATGGTCGTTTTCCACTTCTTCCAGTCAGATCTTTTCTGGCATTCTAATATGGACCTTGGATCTGGATCATCACTTTCATTATCTATTTCTTTTGATACAGAGAATGAGAAAATTCCATCATCATCTTTTATTTCATTTCTAACCCAAATATTTCTGTTTTGGCCATATTTGATGGAAATCTCATGTTTTTCTTTACTTTCGTCTTCGAGACTTTTCTCTATATGATTAATTAGTTCTTCTGGTACACTTTTATTTATTTCTCCCAAATTCTTTTTCTTTCGGGGATTTTTATCTTTTGATCCCATAGGCCTCCCCCTTTTTAACTGAACCTTAGGTTTATTTGCTATATTTCCATCATTTTGTTCTTCCGGAACAATAACACTTGATAGAACATTCACAGCGGGTATATATGATTTTGTCACCCTTTTTGTATCGGTGAACGCATCTGGTATCTGATTTGCCATATTTTATAAATGCACAATTTTCTGAACTTCTAGTTCACGTTGATTTGTAGGAGGATCAAGATGCAACAATGATGATGTGCACCATGTAATATCTTTTGGAGCGTTTTTAGTTCCTCCCCCTAACTCTGGAAATTTATCTTCATTAAAATGACAATCGGCAAAATATGCCGTAAACATATCACCAATTTTTGGTTCCAGATAACAAATTATACTTGGTGATGTATATCCAATATATATTCCCAGTCTCCTTGTCGGTCCCATTTTCGTTCTTTGCGGCGGTGCTATAGGGACATAAACCGTGCATCCAAAAACACGGAGATGATATATATCTGGCTTATGACCAAATTTTAATTCTAATGGGGAGTATTTATGATATGCACTTGGTTTTATTTGAATTAGTGCAGTAGCATGCAAAATTGCATGACTATACTGAAATTGGGAGTCTTGTTCTCATTATTAATGCTTTAGCAATAATCTGTAACCGTTTGATTAAAGACTCGGCCATGCCATTTTGTGTGTGAACATGTGGGACTCGATGTTCAACATCTATTCCAAGTGACATACAATATTCATTGAAGGCTTTTGAAGTAAATTCACCATCGTTATCGAGTCTTACTTTCTTTATTGTACAATCAGGGAATTGTGCTCTCAACCTGATTATTTGGGATATGAATTTTGCGAAAAGCCATATTTCGTGTGCTCAATAGACACACATGTGGCCATCTACTAGATGCATCAATTAACACCATAAAATATCTGAATGGCCCGCATTGTGGGTGGATAGGCCCACATATATCACCATGTATTATTCTTTCTAAGAATACCGGAGATTCATTTCTAACTTTGGCTGGTAATGGCCGGGCTATCAGTTTTCTAAGAGAACAATTATTACACAAATATTCTTTTGACTGAAAAATCTTATGGTTTTCCAGTGAATGGCCATTTGTGTTTTCCATAATTTTTCGCATCATGACTGAACCAGGGTGTCTTGGATGTTCATGCCAGATTTTGAATGTACATGTAAACTGTGGGTTTACTGTAAGATATGATTCAATCATATTTATTTTTGTGAAATATATTCCAGAAGATAAAGCTGGCAGCTGTTCCAATATACATTTTCTTTCCAGATTAACTGTTGTAATGCAAATGTATTCAATACCATTTTTATTCATTGTTTCTATGTGATATCCATTTCTGTGGATATCTTTGAAACTCAACAAATTTCTATAGGATTTGGGGGAATATAGTGCATTATCTATCTCAAATTTGGTTCCCCTTGGCATTGATAAACAAGCTTTTTCGGAGCCTATAATAAATTTTTGCATCACTTGATATAGTATTCACGCTTCCGGTGGAATTGTTTATTTTAAGGGAAGACAAATAACTTTTATCTTTGAGTATTGTGTGCGTTGTAGCACTATCTGTGAGACATATATCTCCATCTTTGTTTCCGAATTTCAACATTTTCTGATTTGAAAATATTCATAAAGAAAATACGTTAATATCAGACTTTATATTACAATAAAAACTATTTTACAAAAACTATCTTACGGAAAGTATTTTACAAACAAAATACAAGATAGTAACTTATTATTTATGCAAGCATTACTAATTTTATATCATGTCACACTTTCTTCTTAAGGAAGATTTTAATTGTTTTGATTTTTGCTTATATCTACGGAATCAACATCAAAATCAGCTATATCAAGATAGTTATCAGCATCAATGCCATCAAGTGGAATTCCAACTTCATTTTCCAGAGAAGTTCTGACTTCATTGTCAAAAGAAGGTTCAGCTTCATTATTAGAGAAGGATCCAGCTTCACCATATAGGAAGTTGGTTTCCTTTCGTTTTTCCTTTTTCTTTTGCAGCTCTTGATAAAGATGGGCAAAGTGTTTCGGCGTACGACAGGTACGTGACCAATGTCCTTTCATGCTGCATCTACAGCAATGATTTTCATGTTGCTTAGTATCAACTTCCTTCCCTTTTGACTTATGACTATTTCTTTCATAATTATTAGGGCGAGACTCTCTATTTTATCCACGTCCATTTCCATGACCATATCTTCCTCTTCCATGACCACGGTAATTATTTCGACCGCGTCTACGTCCATAATAATTATTATAATTTGTGGATGTAACATTCACTTCTGGGAATGGTGCAGACCCAGTTGGACGAGATCGATAGTTTAACATTACCAGTTCATTGTTCTGCTCTGCCACGAGGAGAACATGCATTAAGTCTGAATACTTCTGGTATCCATTTGCCCGGTATTGCTGGTGTAAAATCACATTTCCAGGATGAAATGTCTGGAGAGTTTTCTCAATCATGTCATAGTTAGTGATCTTTTCTCCACATAACATTATCCTTGAGGTGATTCCAAATAGTGCATAATTATATTCGCTAACACTTTTGTAATCTTGGAACCGGAGGTTCAGCCACTCATGTCTTGCTTTTGGTAAGATCACATATTTTTAGTGATCAAACCTATCTTTAAGTGACTGCCAAAGATCTGTAGGATCTTTTTTGTTATATATTCGTCCTTTAAACCATCATGGATATGGTGCAATAAAAATATCATGGCATTGGCCTTGGCCTCTTCAGGAGCCTCTTTGGACTTATTGATAATATCGATTAATCATTTTCCTTTAAAGTGTAACTTTACTGTAATTGCCCATCTTATATAATTATGTCTGAATATATCTAGGGCAGTGATATCGAGTTTAGCCAAGTTTGACATGATTACTGCATAATAAAGTTAATAACCATAAATTTTGTTATTAACTTAAAATAAAATGTAATACAACAACATGTTAATAACTAAACACATAAAAATGAAATAAACGTGTAATTACAAAGACATATAAAGTTAAAATAATTATCCAAAAATACATCCAAAATTCTGCGTGAGTGAAATCACCGGCCAAAAGTCTGTAAATAGAATAAAGAATAATACCAAAACAAAATATTAGGACTCAACACATTTTGTAAAGAAATGAATCGATATTTAGAGAGAAAAATTTGAAAGAATGTAAAAAAAATTGAGTGATAAAAATGAGTTAAAGATGAGTATATTTATAGATCAAAATATTACCGTTCTGAACAGTAAATATACCCGTTGTAAATTGTTTTTTTTCATAACCGTTAGAAAATCATATTGAAAATAAAATTATCAAAATTAATAATCATGATATATTCATAATATAAACAATGCAATCATATAAATTAAATATGATACATTAACAATAAATTATATTATTTGTCTTCATGACAAACTTATTTTCATTTGTTTATCTGCAGGATAAATTTTTTTTTTTTATTTGTCAACAGGACAAATTTGTTTTTATTTATTTGTCTACTATACAATTTATTTTTGATTTGTTCTTCTGGAACAAATTTTATTATATGTCTTCAGGACATTTTTAAGTTAGTAGTTCTTCTAGAATGCTTTCTAAATGTCTTCTGGATATGTTAATTTATTATCGTTCTTGTGGAAAGATTTGTAAGTCTCTACTGGACATTTAATTTAAAATAGATGGAGAGCAAGTCACTCATATCGTATATCGGCAATATATAACATATATAAACGGGTGTCAGTTACTTAATATAACGAAAGTATGAAATTGACAATTTAAACTTTACCTTTTTGTGGTACAAGGCTTATCGTGTTGATAATGTGTTCTGATATAATTATTTATATATTGTTATATTATCATTATCTATATATTTTGCAATTTGTTATATTATAATTATGTATCTATATATATATTGTATTTAATATTATGAAATTGGAGAAATAAAAAATTATTTGAAATATAAAAAGTGACATAGAGAGATATGGGAGAGAGAGTATAAGAATCAAATCTCTACAATTTGTGATTTATGTGGAGCTATGATGCTCCTTATATAGATTTTACAATGGAGTCCAAACTATGACATGTGTAACAAGAGAAGCAACATTTGTCCATTGACTCAACAAATGTTAATGAATCAATATAACATTTATCAAATTTTATAACATTTGTCATTTGTTATATTTATAATAAACATGAGTTAAAAATGAAGAATTAAAAAGAGTAAATGGTTAAGAGTTGTATGTGTGTTGAGTCATCTGTTAGCCACCCATCGTACAATACTAATTTTTTTAAGAATTTATTATTTTACTTAGGCTTTATATGTTTATTTCATCTATTTTACATGAATAAGAAAAAAATTAAACGGATAGTTTAACATAATTTTTTGTTCAGGTTTTGCAAGTTGTTTTTATGCCTAGTGCTTTCCACTTTGTATAATTTTTTTTTATTATTATTTGTTTTTTTATTTGGTTTTCATATATAAAGTATAAAATTATTAAATTGTGTTAATATTTCAAAATATATATACTATTTGTTAAGATGTTTAGAGTCATTGGTTTACTTAACTTTTTGTTTTTTTCATCTTTTTGAAAGCACAAATCTTTTTATTTTCTTGTATTTCGTTTTTTTTATTGAAATAGTTACTCCTCCAAACTATCACATTTTTTTCATTGGCGCATATTCTAGTTTTTTAGTGTTAATAATTGTTCTTAGTTTTGCATTAGTGGTCTGTTTTGTTCAAGTAGGATATAACACAAAAGTTCTAAATCCAACTAAGAGATTAAAGAGGGCAAGGATTCTTTTTTTAAGGATGAAAGGAGAGTTAAGATAGCTGAATTGCTCTGTATGAAAACTTGGTCTTCTAGTGGAGATCTCCTCTTCTATTTATAGAGCATAGGAACGGTTACAACCAAATCGAAATAGGAAATATTACATTGCTGTTTAGATTTGAAGTTATCTAGAAGGTCTTTCCTTGATGACGTGTCAGTCAAGTTTCATTTATTCTGACATATGACAAGTTGTCACGGAGGGATTCTCCTGAGTTGATGTTGAATAGACGAGATGATTTCTTAGTTAGTTTGCCGACTAGATGTGTTACATCAGAAACACTCTTGAGATGGTTCTTCCTCCTGCTCAACATGAAGGAGTATGAAGAAATGGCGATGGCGATGTTCACAGTTAGTTCCTAATTTTATATTCTTGTTGCTTTTTTCTGAGTTACTCACTTGAATTTCCAAACTTCTAGTTTGTAGCTCAACTGAACTGGGTTCTCCTTGGTCGTGAGAAGTTGTTAGCTACTAAAGCTGAGAATACTTATAAATTTGATGAAATGGCTAACTGTGCCGATAAGTCTCACCTTGAAGAGGTTGAGGCTAATACTTCCCTGGATAAGGCACATACTAAACTTGCTCGACTAACAGCCGAGTTAAAATTGAGCAAAAGATATCTCTTAAGGAGGCTGAGGAGATTTGTGCTCTTACAGATACTTTAGAGTTTGCCAAGGAAGATCGACGCGTTGCCTTCAAAGCTGCTGAGAAGGCCAATAATGTTGTTTCATCACTTTAGGTCGACTTGGATGAGATTAAAGGTAAATTTGATCCTCGTTTCCATGATAAAATTGCCTCATAAAAGCTAGAAGTTTATGAGGAATTATCAGGTCATCTGTCTGACCGATTTGAGAGGATTGCGGCCAAGTTTAAGGATCTCAAAGCCAGTATGGAGGCTCGTCTCGTGTTTGCCCAGTTTACTGGGTTTGACAACTTGCTTTGGGCCCTCTTAAAGAGGAAGATGGAAATCGATCTGGCTTTGATCACGTACGAGTCAGAGCACCTTGCAAAGGCCAATGAGGTTGTTCAAAAGGAAGCGTCACGGCACTGCTTCATGACGACTTGATTGTTCTAGTTTTTGAAATTGCAGAGTCCTCGAAGTAGGGTGAAGGTGTCTTAGCTCTGTGGGAATCCTTAGCACTTTGAGTTGATCCAAATAAGGTTGCTGCTCCCGAGACTAAAGATCATCTTCAGGTTAGTATACGAGATTTTGAGCTTGTCACTATCGCAATTTGGGGTTTCAACCAATATGGCTCAAACGATGATGTTGTTTTTCTAAATGTTACCAACGAGCAGAAGCCAGATGAAGAAGACCATGATGGCGACGAGCTTATCAAGAATGATGAGTAAACTTTAGTCGTTTCTCTTCTTTTTTTGTTGTTGTTTAGTCCAAATGTTTGGACTTCTCTTTCCCCTTCTTTTTATTTGTAATGTTGAAATTGATCTCATTTAATAAGTTTATGTCCAAAAAACTTTCCTGCAAAATGAATATATGAAGAATTTAACTATTTTTCCTTGTTATTTGATTTATTTGAACTTAAAATTTGAACGAGAACTTGGTTTCAAATGATAAGTGAAAACTTGGTTTTGATTTAGGATTTGCGAAGAGCTAAGCCTGGAATTAAACTTTTTCGAGAATCTTGGTCTTAGACTTCTGCACGAAAATAAAGCTTTTGACTTAAGATTCACAAGAAATTTGGTCTTGGTTTAAGTGTGAGAATTAGATCTCGAATTTTCCAGAACTTGGTTTTGGCTTTAGATTTTGGATTTGCGAGATCTTGGTCTTGTCTTAAGATCTCGGGTTGGCGAGAACTTAGTCTCGGCTTAAGTGTGAGAATTAGATCTCGGAATTTGGAGACATACCCTGCTGTTTTTGGCTCTTTAGTGAGAGTTAATCTTGTAGGTTCTTTTTTACGAGTTATACTCGGTAAGATTTTAAAACTTTGCTTATGTTGTGCGATGTTTTAAGACTCAACTTAATACGAGCGAGATTTTAAGACTCGACGAGATTTTAAGACTCGGCTTAGAGTGTAGGATCTTGGCTTTTTCAAGAGATTTTAAGACTCGATGAAAGTTTTGCGAGGTTTCAAACTTGGCAAGATTTTAAGACTCAGCGTAAAGAGTAGGGTCTCGGTCTTTTGAAGATACTTTAAGACTCGATGAAAGTTTTGCAAGGTTTTAAACTCGACGAGATTTTAAAACTTGGCTTACATATTATTATTATTTTAAATATTTTGGCCAAATTGGCGATATTATAAAAAATTTATTCCATTTTAGCTGCATTCAAAGGCTACCTACATACCCTGAAGGGATTAAGTCATGATGTTGTTCTGATTACATAGTTAAGAAATTAGAGAGGCATCAAGGAATGATGCAAAGGGCGCCGAGATGGTGCAATTTGAGTAGTATTTACGCTTCAAATTGATGGAACTCCAGTTGCGTGGAATCATCTCTCCATTCATTGTTGCAATTTCGTACACTCCGGATTTCATGACCCTACAGATTATGTAAGGCCCTTCCTAATTGGTACCATGTTTTCTCGCATTGATTTCAGCTGTATTCTCGAATACTTTTAGGAGCACGAGGTCCCCTTCCAAGAAGTGCCGACCTCGTACCTTCTTGTTGTATTACTTTGTGGCCTGCTGTTGATAATTTTGCATACAGAATAATGTGTCATCTCGTTTCTCTTCTAACTCGTCTACGCTAGTTTCCACCGCATCGTTGTTTGGGTCTTTGTTTGTTGGGGAGTGCATCCTTTGTAAAGTTGGCATGCTTGCTTTGTTGGGAGCTAAAACTTCCATTCCATGAGACAGAGAGAAAGGAGTTCGACCTGATGAACGTCTTAGAATTGTCCGATGTGACCATAGTACGCCATCTAACTCATTTGCCAAACAGCCCTTCTTCTCTTCGAGATGCTTCTTGAGCCCGTCTAAAATTTTTTTATTTATGGATTTGGTTTGACCATTACCTTTCAGGTTTTGTGGTGTTGATTTGCTCACCCGTATGTTCCACTTGGCACAGAATTTTGTAAATTTTGCCAAAATAAATTGGGATTTATTGTCCGTGATGATTTTGTAGGGTAAGTTGTGACAACATATGATAATCTTCTGAGCAAACTTGACAACATGTTTGTCCTTGATCTGGTAGTATGTTTATGCTTCAACTCACTTGGCCAAGTAGTCGGTCATGATAAACATGAATTATTTTGTCGAGAAGAAGGTAAAGGGTCGACTATATCTATTGCGCAACACATAAATGGGTAAGGCATTATGGACTATAATAACTTCTCGGTCGGAGTATGAATGAAAGATATGACAAGTTGTTGAGGAAGGATTCTCCCGAGTTGATGTTGAATAGACGAGATTATTTTTTAGTTAGTTTGTCGAGTTTATGACTTCAAATCTTGATTACTGTTTGTGGACCGAAGTAGGATCTCGGATCCACTTCCAACATGTTTGTGAGACAAAATATCCTAAAATAAAATAAGATTGTCTTATAACAACTATCACATTTGGCTTTTGTATTTTTTTGTTATCGTATTTAGAGTTTAATTTACTTAAGAGTTTGAAAGTTTGAAAAAAAATAACTACAATCACAAGGCCGGCCCAACCTAAAATGATGCCTAAAGCTTTTTTTAAAAGTATTGTTCCTTAGGCGAATTGGACCCTCACCTTTTTGGGGATAAACAAAATCTCAACCAGTTGTATTAAAGGAGATTTTGAAAAATTGATGCTTCTAAATTTCTTATATATTCGGGCGTCTAAAGCTCTAGATTTATGAATTTAGTTTATGGCCGCTATTGCCACAAATTTTTGAAAGGATTAAGATGTCTAGGTATTGATAAGTTAAATAAAGTATTTTTTTAGTATCTTCTTTACTCAAAGAACAAAAAACTGCCAAATGGATAATTTTTTATTATTAAACTTTACAAGATTGATGAATTTTTTTGTTTATATGATAGTTTAATTGCTATTGCTGTTATGGTGATTGGTAGGATTGAAAAATTAGTAATAATACAATTAGGAGAATTCATTGGAGGTCTCATTTTAGTAGATTTAAAGACTTAAAAATCTGTGTAAAATTTTGTGATTTTAAAATTAAAGAAAGCAAATCCAAGTCAAAACAACATGTATTTGGTTAGGATTTGAAGGTTTTGTATTATAAAAAAATCAATTACCAAATGCACATAAATCCATTAAAAATCAAATTCATACTAAAAATTGTAATGTTGAATAAAGGATAACTTTAGTTAAGATTTACAAATGATATAATCAATAAAAGGTGATTTCAAGTAGAATTTACAAATGAAAGAACTAATAGCACATTATTTTATATATGATTTTGAAATCAATACTTGAATAACAAATGATTTTGTAAGAACTTCTAAATCAATCAAAATACCACCTTAAATACAATATATCCATCAATTAAGCTTGTTAATTGCTTTAATTGTAAGAAGTGCTAATAGAAATACAGAGATAATTATTGCATAATTGCAAGAAGTGCTAAAATAATTATTACATGATTATTGCCGAGTGGTCAAAATAATTCAGTCTGATAGTTTTTTCTTTTGGTACCAAACAATTGTTCAATTAATGATATGCATACGTACTTGTAATCTTTCCAATAAATCACTTAGTTAAGGAAGTGTTATAGCTTAATCTACTTTTAGCAGTTTTGCTTATTGAAGTAGATCATATATAGTTTAAAAACTATGGATCAAATTTTATCAATCCAATAAACAAATTATCTAGTAATCAAAAGATAAACCCTAGACGTTATGCTTTGTAGTGAGCAGTTGAGGATGACAAAACACTAAAATTGAAATAAGTTTTACTCATTGGAAGTGAAGTTTAATTATATGCTGTTTAAAGAAGTCAAAACCCAACGGACTCGAGATTCTGTCGGAAGCTTCCCTTTTATCTATTAAGTTGACATATATCTTATTGGTGCTTCTGAAACGGACCTCTTAACCAATTTCTCAAATATATGGATCACTCTTATCTTTATTATTATCATCCCGCATTTTTACTTACCTTATGCGGAATAATTCTGATTTCGCATGTAAGTATACGTAAGATGATGAATGCATGCAAAATAAGCTATGAGTTTTTTAATAAGTTAATGTGTAATTATGTAAAAATAAAACTGTTTAGTCGGAATCATGGATAGGTTTCATTGTTCATATATAGTAGAAGTTTATTTTTAAGGGAAAATAGAAAAGTGTAAGAATATGAAAGTTTGTTGGACATGATATAAAAGCTTCCACACGGACAAGAAGGAAGCTCTCGTCACATTCCCACCATAATTTGGTTCAACGTTCACTTTCATAGTTCCAATGTGGATAAACATGGTCACGACTTGTTTCTGTTTATAATATCAAATGACCCTTATATGAACAATATATCATTCATCATCTTATTAGGAAGTTAAAATCGAAAGAATGTATTTCTGATATATGATTTAGTGGGAACTGGTTCCGAATATATGTGTGAGTATAAGTTGTAACATAAATAGAGATAAAATAGTCAAAAAAAAAAAAACTGTGAAATTTTCAGATATAGAGTTTTATGAATAATTTACCGGAAAATAAATGAATATACATATAACACCAAAATCAAAACTAGTGGATTTTACTAGATCTTGGTCTGATAATTTCTTACTTCCAAATACCTTTGTTTTATCAAGGGTTTTATACAAAAAAACCACTCAAGTGGTCTCATTTTGCAAAAAAATCCATCAAAATCAAAAATGTGCAATTTTTTTTATCAAAGTGACAATAATTTGCAAAAAAATCATCATTGTGGCTACAAATTGCAAAAAAATCATTCAAGTAATAATATACAAAAAACCCTCAAATTAATTTGCAAAAAAAAACACCCAAGTAAATAGTCAAACTTAATATTATAATATGTATGAGAATTAATACTATGAAATTAGTTTGGGTATAGATTGAGTTTGAATTCAGCTATTTATTGAAACTTTATAAAAATTTAAAATTGATAAAAAAATAAATAAAATAATATATGCCAAAAGCAATATAAACTATAATCTACCCGAAATTGAATTGATACACGAATGGGTACCTTATTGACCCAAATGCATGTAGATATATAGAAGTCTTTTATTCAGGTATCGGTTCAATTTCAGACAATAGATACTGTTTTCGCTTATATTTTTCATTAATTCTTTGTTAATTTTAAATTATTATAAAGTTTCGATAGAAATAGCTAAATTGAACTTAATCTATACCCAAACTAATTTTATAGTAATAATTCTCATACATATTATAGTATTAGTTTTGGCTTTTCTAGATTTATAAAGATTGTATAGTATTATATTTTAGACTTTATAAAATTAATTTAGACAATTATTTGGGTGTGTTTGCAAATTATTTTGAGGGTTATTTTGCATATTGTTACTTGGATGGGTTTTTTTCAATTCGTAGCCAAGAATAATATATATATAACGTTTTTCCGAAACCAAGAATAAAAAAAAGAATCAAAGAAAAAAGAAGAAGAAAAACTGATTCACTAATTAATGTTCTGTCTTCGATTAATCAAATCATAATGACATTATTGAGAGCTATTTCCAGGTGCAATCCAGTACACTTGACAGTGCATAGCCAATCATATTTTTTTAACATATATCCCATAATTAAAAGTTAATACTCATTTATGTAAAAAGTATGAGTCGGAGTCAAAGGTGAGTAATTTATTTGTCTGTCAAAGTCAAATATGAGACCTTTTACTTCTTGGAAGATATTGGAATCTGGAAGATGCCCTTTTAAAAATTCGTATTTTGACGTTGGAAAAACAAAATTCGTAGAAAGTAGGAGGAATATTAATGTTTACTTGATGTAAATAAATTGCTAAAACTGTGAAACTAAAATATGACCGACTCTGATACGATTCCTTTTTGGAGTAATATTCACACTCCGTCTGAGCTTGGCCTTTGCTATAACTAGAAACTAATTTATCAGTCAATTTTATGATAATTGTTCGGACCATTTTCTAGATTTAGAATTATATGATTTGTCCATTTCCATTCATTTATTCCAGCTTACACATGACATATATCACCTCTTGCTCACTTATAATTTGATTTTATTACTTGTGAAACCCTTTGTTTTTCTTTTTCGTTAATTATAGATTTCTTCTCTTTTGATAAATTTAATTATCGAAATTATCTAGTTATATATATAAAAGCATTGATCTGATGAATGGACCATCTCTCGTCTCGTACGTAGATTCTTATCTGTTTCCTTCTGATTTCTGATTCGAATATTTACTTTCATGTACTGAAACATGTCAGAAAAAACAATTCAATTTTATGAACTGTAAAATCCCCAAAAATTCAACTTTAAGAAATAAAAAGAGAAACTTTCCCAATAGTTTACGCCTATGACTTTACTTTTTGATCAAAAAGAAATAGCAAAAACAGAATAGATTGGTAAGAAAATTACTTCACTTGTTCCATAAGCAACAACCTTCCTATGTTATAGGCTTTTAGCCCTTAAACCCTTTAAACCCTCTAAACCCCACAAGCTTTATTCTTTCTTCTTCTTCCTCCGTTTTTATTCATCTTTCTCTTCTCCAAGCCTCTGTACACATACCATTATCACCATGGGAGTGAGACAAATAGGAAAATGTTTTGTGGTTATAATGCTTTTGTTACAGATAATGACCTGGGTTTGTGCAACAAGCACGCCTATTGCTTCCACTCACGTTTCTTTTCTTCCAGGTTCTATTTCTTTTTCCTTCTGAGAATACTGATTAGATCATTACTATCTATGTATCTATATAACACTGTGCAGTTTTTTTTAAGTATGAAACTTCTCTGTTTAGTATCTGTTTGCAAATTTAGGTTCGGTTGAATTCTTTCTTATCTTGCTTTTCTTAGCAAATTATTGACTTGTTTGTAATAATGGCTAATTTAGATACTAAATGGTCCCAAATATTTAAATGATTGATTAATCGATAGAAAAATGAAACACAGTTATGGTTCCAACCTATCATTTATGTTCATATGAATTTCTAAATTTTGTTTGACACTGGGAACTAATAAAGATTGGGCTTTGCAGAAGAGAGCAGTAGGAGGCCCATAATGAAGCCCAATGAGGAAAAAGAAATGGAGAGAGGAGGAAGAAGAAGAATAGGATCAAAGCCACCAAGTTGTGAGAAGAAATGCTATGGGTGTGAGCCATGTGAAGCCATTCAAGTCCCAACCATTTCTTCAACGCCACACCTCTCTCCTCATTATGCTAATTACCAGCCTGAGGGCTGGAGATGTCATTGTGCTCCTTAATTATTTAATCATTCTCTTTTTAATATATCTATTTACTCCTTCATAATGTAACTCTTTTAACTCATTAGATTGTAGACTTGTTAGAACAAGTGTAAATCAAAACTTCAAATTTATCAAAAATGAAAAGCACCAATCAAAATTTGGTAAGATGTAGGAGTTGTATGATCAAAGCTGGCGATGATTAGACTTACAAACGTGAAAGCAACATAACAGTCCAACAAGACAGATCCCCCAGAATTTTCAATTTTGGAACTCGGAATCTAGCCAACAGAGATCCCATTAGACTAAGCAATCACAATACCTACATGGAATCCAAGTTAGTAAGCGTAAGCGTCTGGATACACACTAGCTGTTTGTATCACTGAGGCTGAACTCAGTCCAACAAATCACAATAAAACATTGGACCGGCAAAGCAACAAGCCATAGCCATTGCTGGTCTACCCGTCTTTGAACTGATCTGAATCCCAGTAAAGTTCTTCATCTGAATTTTCTCGTTCTCCAAAAAATCCATTAACTTGGAGGAAGTAGAAGAACAAGAATAGAATATTGGGATTGAAAAGATAATACGAAACATAGAAAAGGACGAGACAACGTTGTTGTATTGCGTGTGTTTGATGTAATTGGAGTATGATGGTGACCAATATTCAGATAAGGAAACTGATTTCATTCATTCATTACCTGTTGTCTCAGTCGAAACTTTTGATATGTAATTGCAAGAGAAACAAAATTTCAAAGTTTTGTTTCTGTATGTGTTACAGATATATTCAAGTCTCAGCAAGAAGAAAGTCTTGGATCGAAGTTTTGAACTTTTCTTTTTGAGAAGAAGAAATTCAGGAAATACCGATAATGTCTTTGAACCATTTGAAGCTCTTTTTAATGGAGCCCTTCATCTTCTGTTCAACGGAATAAACCTTATAGCCAGCGACTCTTCTTTTCCTTCTGGATTCTGGATCGCTGAAACTCCAGCTTCTTGACTCCACGCGATCTGCGTTTGGAACGCTTTTGCTTTTCTTCATCTTTATCTGATAATCGTTGCTCTGATTCTGATTGCCCGTTGAATCGTCAAAACTCCCGCTATAACCTTTCACTGCAGCTACGTCTCGGCGGTTCCCGGACACTGGCGGTTCCATTTCTTTCTGATAATTCTCCATGCTGCCTCCGTAATTTCACACTTTTTCTCTGAACGAAGAAGCAGAAGAAGACTAGTCGTCTCTATTTCTTTTATTGAATTGTCTTTTTAAAGTTAGATGAAAATTAAAATTAAATATGTTTTCTTTTTCAAATAATTATTAAAGGTGACTTTTCTGTATATCATGAATTTACAATTGTCATGTGGAGTTGGGCAAGCACTTTACGTTTTTTCTTTTTCTTTCTAAAAAAGAATTAAGTTTTTCCGGAAACTAATTTCATTAAAATGGAGGAACTTGGGTTTAATACAACAACTAGATTAGCTGATTCAGATGAAAAAACAAGCCAAATGACAAAAACTACAAACCTACATAGATTTTGTCGTCAACAAAGTGATGCCATTACTTTAATTGATGCCTCAGATAATGGATTTGAACATCGTGTCTTCAAGTTTTATAGCCTTATGGGCCAAACATTTGATGCTGCTAATGCTATCAACTTAGCAGACATTTCCAAACTTGAATCGATATTTTTATTATCAAATTAACTTTTTCCAAACCGAATCAAACCCGAATTATAAGAAACCGAATAAAAATTAACCAAGATTTATAAAAATGACTAATAATTTAATTAAAATATAAAAATATGTCTTTAATATCTGAAAATAACACAACCTTTAAATAAAATTAAAACTTTAGTTCCATCCTAACTCTCACATATAATACCAGAAACACCCGAAGTTTACTCCTCTTCTTAATTATACACAATATTAAAGTTAAAAAAATCTAATTTCACCCTAAATACATCAAAAACACCCAAATGATCAAGATAGTTTTTTTTTATCAATAGAACTATTTATGGGTCAAGTTTTTTCGGTTTTCAGTTCCATTGATTTAAGACTCATTCGAGTATTTTAAATTTTTGGACCGAATTCAGTTTGGGTATAGATCGATTTTGAATTCAGTATTTTTATTTATTTTCATAAAAATTCCAAATCGAATAGAATTAGATTTATGATTTTTAAGTTTGTGTGTAATTAAAAAGAAGAAGAAACTTTGGGTGTTCCTAGTACTATATCTGATAGTTCGAGTGGAATTAGAATTAGAATTTTAGTTTTGTGTATAATTAATAAGCGACTCAATGTTTAAACACATTCATAGTTATATAAAAGTTCTAGAGTGGAATTAGACAGATCACCTAATAAATATAACTTATTTCATAAAAATTGACCTCAAACTCAAAATCGAACCAAACCAAATACATATTCCCTATGTTTCATAATATAAATTGTTTTGCATACATATTTAAAAAAATTGTTTTTTATATTCTCAAAATTCATCATTTTATCTCAACATTAATTAAAAGAAAAAAGAAAAATAATTTTTCAAAATAAAAAGTAGTTTATTGTAAGTTTTAGTCTACTTTTTGGGTCGGTTTTATAAAACAACTTATATTTTGAAAAAAAAATCTTTGAAAATAACTTATATTATAAAAAGAGGAGTATTATTTACCATTCAGTTATTTTTCTTTGAATTACAAATCTCCGAACTCATGCCGACATTCTCTTGTTCTAATGTTCAAATTAAATTCATTCAACAGGATTAATTTTTTTACTTTTGGCATTTTTCTTTAAATGGACCAGTGTAACACGACGATTAATAAAAAAGGGCTTCGAATAAATTTTCTTCTTAAAAAAGATTTGAATGATTGCTACAAGACGAAGAACAAACCCCCCCGAAGGATTAAAATAGAGAAGAAATAAATACTCCATATGATTAAAAAAATAAAAATCAAAATGGTCAAAACAGAGATATGTTCGTAGAGGGAAGAGAAGAGAAAAACACTAAGAAAAGTAAATGGCGCTGATAAAGAGATAAAGAGAGATTCGATGGGTCAAAATCAGATTAAAGAGTGCCTTGCCAAACAATTCTTCTCCGGTGATGATAGTACGGCCACGGACTTGAACTCTTTTCTCCTTCACAGCAGATCGGCTACGTTCGAAGGCAGCTCCTCAACAACCACGTTATAGAACTTCTGAATATCAAAAAGCATTCTCTCGTCATCACGAGTCACAAAATTGATCGCCACACCCTTCCTTCCGAACCTTCCACTTCTTCCGATACGGTGGAGGTAGTTCTCTGGCTGAGTCGGCAGATCGAAGTTGATGACCAGAGAGACTTGTTGGACATCAATACCACGAGCCAAGAGGTCAGTGGTGATCAGAACACGAGAGGAGCCGGACCTGAACTCTCTCATGATGATGTCTCTGGTGTTCTGGTCCATGTCTCCGTGAGTAGCAGACACCGTGTGGTCACGGCTTCTCATGTTGTCTGTGAGCCAATCAACCTTCCGCCTAGTGTTCACGAAGATGACACTCTGGGTAATGGCCAAAGTCTCGTAGAGATCACAGAGTGTCTCGAGCTTCCACTCTTCTTTCTCAACATTGACATAGAACTGCTTGATACCTTCAAGGGTTAGCTCGTCACGCTTCACCAAGATTCTCACTGGCTTGCTCATGAACTTCCTTGTGATCTCAAGCGCTTCTGGAGGCATTGTTGCTGAGAACACACCCACTTGGATCTTTGGTGGGAGAAGCTGAAATATGTCATAGATCTGAAAAATCCGAAAAACTAGAGTGAGATTAGAGTTAACTTTAATTGGAATTGATTTGAAACTCTTGGAAATATCTAACAAACCTGGTCCTTGAATCCACGGGAGAGCATTTCATCAGCTTCATCAAGGACAAACATCTTGATGCAGTCAGCACGGAGAGATTGCCTCTTCAACATGTCAAAGACACGTCCTGGAGTTCCAACAACAACATGGACACCAGCTTGGAGAATTCGCTGATCCTCACGCACACTGGTTCCACCAACACAAGCATGAACCTTAACACCAAGGTAGTCTCCGAGGGCTCTCATGACCTTCTCAATTTGCTGAGCAAGCTCTCTCGTTGGAGCTAGAACCAAAGCCTGGCATTGGACAAGGCTGTAGTCTAGCTGCTGCAAGACGCCAGAGCAGAAAGTTGCAGTTTTCCCAGTACCAGACTGAGCCTGTTGGATCACATCGAGACCTTTGCAAAAGGGTACAATTCCTCTTTGTTGAATAGCGGAAGGTTTCTCAAAACCTACGAAACACAGAAGTGCGTATTGGATGATGTTAAAACAGTCAGACAAAAACGGAAGAGATGGCATTCATTGAGTTCTTCTACACGTACCATAAGCGTAAATACCCCTGAGAAGATTCTCTTGCAGACCCATGGCATCGAAGCTCTCATGGACCTCATCATAAGTTGTGAAGAACTCATCTTGTCCCTCAAGTCTGTATCCATACAATACAATTATCAATATGAAGCATGAGGAAAGAGGGAACTCAAGATTAAAAATAGAACTAGAAGACTCACACTTCGTTCAACTTCTGGTCGAACTGACGTGCATCAAACTGTGTGCCTTCTGGTGCAGATCCCGCCATGACTACATACAAAGAAGAAGAACAACAACCAGTGGTTATGTAAGCCAGTGATACGCGACGAAGAGACAGATAAAAATCTATTTGGTTCCGTGAATATATTGTAGCAAAAAGAAAGAAAGATGTGACAAAATAGGCACATATGGTTATCCAATATTATAGACACCAATTAACCTATTTCTCCAAAGTAAAAGATTTTCAAAGTCTGACAAGTGACAAACACAATGAGTTCCGGGATCCACCCCATTCTATGCGGATATAACAAAATCTACAAGTCATTCACAATGAAATTCGTGAATCTACAGATTATTAAGATATTTAGATCTTAGCATAGATAGTCGTCATCATCATCAGCTCAATCCAGGTAAACACGATCTAGAATCATCGGTGAGTATAAAGAGAAAAGATTTCAGATATTATAAATCGACGAAAATTTCAAAACTTTCAAATCATCTCACAAAAAGTTCGAACCATATCTATACAAGGAAAAACGAAGAAAAAACGAATCAGAACGCAATAAAAACAAAGACCCAATCATGAATCGGAAGAGTCGCATCGAAAAACAGATAATCTGATAGAAACCTGGAGCAAAGTCGAAAGAGATTGATAGCTGGAGAAACGACGGTAGAGGGCTTTTTCCGGGAGCTTGAATCTCCCAAACTCGGATCTGAACGGCGTTGAAAGAGAGAAAGAAGAGCTAAGGATTGAGGCTTTAGAGAGACTGAAGAAGATCCGAAAGAGGCAGACAGAAAACGCAATGCTACTTTATATACTCTTTTTATTTTTTTACATGAGTCGTGTTAGGGTTTTCTCCATAGGAAATCTTCTCCTTTTCTTACAGGATTTCCGGTTTTACCCCTATATACCCCTCTTTTTACTCTTTTGGGTCGGACAGAGATTTCGACCGGTTCATGTCTTAACTCCATGTTTACAATTTTGGCAACAACAAAAAAACACTTTAATTAAAAAAAATTCTTACCTAATGGATAGTTTACAAATTACAACATAAATTCTTTACTACTCCCCTTTACATTCATAATTCCAAGTAATTCTCTGGACCAAAATTTATTTATTAACTCTTCAAATATTAGAAGTAGAATTTTGGATCGACGGTTTGAAATTGGTGAAGATTATCGTGAGGTTTGGCCAGCTCTTTTACCATATTTGGAGGATCAATCCCACCTACTCTCAATTATAAGATTGACTTCTTAGCCCGATGCAATTTAGCTAAGAATCGTGTGTTTGTGAATGATATATCTTTTATGTGGAACTCGTTTATTCGTAATTGAGTAAAATTGACAAAAAAAAAAAATTATTTACTACTCTATGTCAAAAGGAAGAGATTCTTCAAGATCTGATCTATTTTAATTTCTTATTCAAGCTTTCTTTCTTATGCAAGTTTTGATGTTTTATGACGAAACAAAACAGTTTCCGACCTACAAAAGAGGGTACAATTAAGTGAATGATAATAAAGTATTTTGCATCGTTACAAGAAAGGTCTAGAATCATTGGTTTACAAAGTGATGCTAAAGAGTGATGCAGAAACTAAAACTATTTCCATTATTTTATACAATCAAGAAAATACACAATTAGGAAAGTTCTTTTCTTTTGGGAAGATCATCCACAATCACAGGAGAAGGCCTATTGATGAGAAGATGCATACTTAAGTTTAGGGTGTCATAATAGATCATTATTCATGGGTTGACCCTATTTATTTATTAATTTAATAAGATTTTGGTTAAATTTTTATACCCAAATAGATAAATGCACAGGTATAAGTTTTTATTTATGGGTTTATAAATCCAATGTGTTGATTTATTAGAGTTATGAGTTATCCATGAGTTGATCATTAAAAATATAAAATAGTAAATATGTAAAATATCTATTTAAAAAAGAATTTTTCATTTATGAATATATACAAGAATAGAAATTACCGTAAACTACGTAAAAAAATTGTAATACCAAAATAAATATATAAAAAGTATATAAAAATTGAAACTAAGGAAAAATTATAAAAATAAGTGACATTTAGTCTAGTGGCATGTGGTATGTTCACTAAAGGCAGATGCACTTGCACATCTAGAGATCGAGTCCCACCGCCTACATTATGTAAGAATTTGGCTAATTGGCCGACAAGTTCTGGTCCAATATTGACAAAAATATATCTAAAATATTTAAAAATATAGATTTTTTTCTTTCTTCTAAGAATTTTTTATTATTATTTTGTTTAGTGTATAAATTATATATATGAGTACCATTATGACTCATTAAGTCAATGAGTTTGATAGTTTTGGGTATATGTACATCAATTTTAACCCATGAAATAAATAGTCGGGTCAAATCTGTCCAATAAAATCTATTACCCATGTGGATTTGGGTCGGTCGGGTTATCGAAATGAGGCAACTGCAAAATGAGATTCAAGAGCGTCGTAGAGTGCTAAAGTTCATTCGAAGGAGAAACCTATAAAAATCTCATTATGACACCCCTACTTAAACTAATCCATTTGGTCCTCTACAAAAATCATGCACATATTCGATTCTCGTAAATGGAAGATGGATTTTAAAGCTTTAAGTTTTGGTATATGAATCCATCAAATTAGAGTTCAAGTTATATCTCAAACTAATCACTATACATATTCATGATTTTAATGGCATTTAGTCTTCTGTTACAGGAAATTTGAATAATTACTTGGTAACAATGTTACGACGTTTTGGATTAAGAAGTTGTTGAGATTCTTGAAGATTCACCTCAGTCTATTTCACGATTTCCATTTCTCTAAGCAAATAGCTTTTTCTTTTTATAATTATAAAAGACATTCTATCTCTTTAGTTTTCTTCATCGATAAAATCTGCAACTTTTCTGTTTTCTAAGTTCTTAGAACAAGACTTCTAATCTCAACTTGTGAGTTAGAATCTGAACCTTGTTTCTTTGTGAACATTGTTCGACGTTATCATTTAATATATAGTTTATTCAGTTTTATATCTCCTTTTCTCTGTTTTACTATAACAAAGAGCCATCACTTTTCTCAGACTACATACATAGTTAAGACAAGAAACAAAGGAAAAAAAATTGAAATATCATAACCAGAGGTCTCTATGGAGTCCCAAATAGCAGCGTTGGAGAGGATGAAAGTTGCTCAAGGAGAGCGTTTGATCACACAGGAAACTCGATTCCAAGACAGCGTCAATACAAATCACACCAATATTCTTGTGTTACTGTAGCGTGCACTTCTTGTAGCGCTTGTCTTTTCCTCACCAACAATTGAGACCGTACAACCTTCAACTCACACTTCTCTTCCTCTGATTTCTCAGAATCAAGTACTTGTTGCACCAAGTAACGACATAACTCTGGCTCCATTACTAGGGCCTTACACTGGTGTCACTAGATTGGCAAGGGTAGAGTTCCTTTGTTCCAATGGTGAAGCTACACAAGATTGTATATTTCGTGTCGAAGGATTCTTTGAGGTGGATCAAACTCCAGAGAACTTGAAGGTTAGGTTGGTTTCAATTCACTTATATGGTGAAGCGGCAACGTGGCATAAATCTTTTATCCAATCTAATGTTGGGTCTGAAATACTCAATAATTGGACTACTTTAAACGGTTATCTTAATTGAGAGATTTGAAGATATGATAAACGATCCTATTTGTCGAGCTCAAGAATTTAAGAGAAACTAATGGGATTGTGGAGTATCATAATAAGTTTGAGGACATCAAATTGAAGGTTGACTTCCCAGAACAATATATGGTGATCATCTACTTGGCTAGACTAAAGAACGACACTCAAATGCATGTGAGTATGTTCAAACATCAATATGTGAGACAATGTCTCTTATTGGGACATTTGTTTGAGGAAGCTAATCTATTCCCAAAGGATTTTTCTTCTGGGTCACGAAACTTCTCTTCTAATTATGGTCAAGGAGATAAAGGGAAGGAATAAGCTTCAAGCTCTCGACAAACACTTCCAACTGAATTTATGAGTGAGAGAAGAGCTAAGGGCCTATGTTATCTTTTTGATGAAAAGTATACTCTGGAACACTATTTTGTCCATAAGAAAGCACAACTTTTCAATGTGGAGATTAGGGCTGGTTATTCAGGTACCCGGACTCGATCAGGTCGGATATTTTGGGTTTCAGGTATTTCGGGTTTAGGCATGTAAGATCCGATCAAGTAATTTAAAAGTTCGGGTCGAGTTCAGGTATACTTAAATTGGGTTTGGGTCGGGTTTAATATTTACCATGAAACTCGAATTATATCCAAACCTATATAAACTTCAGGTCCGAGTACAGCCTGGTATAGGTATTTCTGAAACCCGAACCCGAACCTACTGCATTTTCAAATTCTTTACTTATATAACATGTTAAACTTAAAGCTAAATATTCAAACATAATGATCAAATCAATAATGAAACTCAATTTTAGTAAAAATGTTCCACTTCAAATGTAATAGAACATTCAATACTGTTTCCAAAATAACAAAGACATAATAAAAATTAAATTCAAGCATCTGCCCAAAGGCAATTGTCAATGTCTTATTGAGTTTAGAAACAATAAACACATGGCCATTTCAACTCATCTGATCTCATAAAAATCATACTTTAATAAGAACCTAATACCCGCAAAGTATTTGAATAAAGTTAGTAGTTGCATGAATTATATAAACCATACATAACATATAAAACCAATACAATCACAATTGCTTTTTATACCTTATGAAAACAAACCAGCTTGTAAACCAAATCCTAAGCAGTTTATGCCTTATCTATAATTGGATTTTCAAATTCTTAAACAAAAAAATTCAAATGTTAAACAAACACAAAACTATAAGAATAAATGAAAATGTATCAAGTTTCTCTAATTCTTTAAGTTCATAAAGTATTTGTGCATTTGTAAGCACCTTTGACTCACACCTAAAGTTAGCTTTCAACCATTGCTCAGTGCACATTAGAACCTCTACCATATGGTGAGTTAAACAATTCCTATATGGTGTAATAATCCGACCTGATGTGCTAAAAGCACTATCCGATGCAAGTAACGATACTTACATAGCGAGTACATTTCGAGCTACCTCTAATAGTATGGGATATTTCAGCTTGTTGGCTCTCCACTAGGAGAGTATATCAAATTCTAACCCGGGTGAAGTGCTGAACCTCTCAACACTTTTTGTTAGATAACTATCCAACTTATCTTGTGTGTCCCTTACACCTATTTCACTCAATATTTCTTTGTACCTCATGTCGATCCTTTTATATCCTTAACCATCATCCTCTAGATCCATAAAATCCCTATTAATCTGTTCACGGCTGGATGATTGAGAATGAGAAGACTGTGCAGATTATAAAGAATTAACACTTATTCTCCACTATATCTTACAGCATACTGATTGAACAAACTTTTCAAACGACTTTTGATAGAGCCACTCATTTCCATTGCTTAAATCCTTAAAACACATATTAGCAAACTGCATTGTCTTAGTAGGATCAAACACAGATGGCTACAATCACCATTTTGTTGATGTTTTCAGGCCATTCCAATATTTTTCAAATTTCTTATACATCTCCTTGGCCTTGTTACTCAGTCCAGCATCATTGTTGTTACTAAGCTCTACCAAATTTGTTGCTATTGTGACTATCTCACCGTAGCACTTATGCGAACTAAGAGTAAAAGAAGCTGAGACTATTAGTGTTGACCTATAAACTATGAAAAGGAAATGCAACAACCTAGCTATCTCATCCTTATCTTTACGTTGAGGTGGCCTACTCCTCTTTTTCCCATTTTCACTCTCTAAGAAATAAACTTTATGCACTATATCTTCATCATGCATTTTGTCAAATGCAATCCAAAATTTTAGTGCCCTTGACAACATAAAGTATGTTGAATTCCATATAATATCAATATGTAGTGGTATAGTACCCCTTGATATCTTTCCAGCCTCAACCTTAATTGCAAACAATTTCTGCCTTAGTAGTTGATCTAATATAAGAAACGCCATTTCTAATTGCAGACACGCTATCACCTACTTCAGCCAACCCATCTTTCACAATCAAGTTTATAATGTGAGTGCTACACTTCATATGAAAAAATTCCCCTTCTAACACAAATGCATCATCTGAAACTAGGGAAAAACTAGTTTGGAATTTCCTTAAGGCTACAGTATTAGTTGTAGCATTGTCTACAGTTATGCAGAAAACCCTTTTTATGCCCCACTCAGCTAAACATTCAAGAAGTAGATTGATGGGCTTAAAACCAGTTATGAGCTTCTTTAATGCCCACGATGCATCAATATAATACGCTATGATAACCATGTAATAAGCACCTATATAAGAAGAGTAAAACACATTAACTAATTAGTTAGAAAATAGTAAACACATAAACTGACATTCTGACTTAAGAGTTTTAAGTAGCTTACCAATAGTTGTTGCCTTCCAAATGTCTGTTATAATAGATACTCTTTGCTTGTTGTAGACAAACCATTTTTTGAGTGCAACATTTCTTTGTTCAAACATCTTCACCACATCTCTTTGTTCAAACATCTTCACCACATCTCTTTGTGCAATTCTTTTGAGTGTGGCTTGTACAAATTCACCTTGATACAATTACATCATATACAAGACAATTAGCTATATCAATAACAAACTTAAATCTTACACTATCGAATAACTGACAAAGTATATTACCTTATTACAGAAGTAGTTCCATGGTGCACTTTTAATAAAAGACAATGGTAGCTATGCCATCACAAGCAGTTCATTTGAAACTTCTCTAACAATGAATTCAGGCACTTTGGCTACTTTTAGATTCCCTTCCATATAAATAAATGTTTGCTGATCTCATTGACCATCTAACCAGGCCTTGTATTGCTTGCATACTGCTAGATGCTTTTGCAAATTTGATGTATCTAATTTTGTTGGACAAACAAACTCCTTGTGGTAGTAGTTACGGGTACACTTATCTCTATTATTCTTCAGCCGAGTGAAATGAGACCAAACAGAAGACCTTGGCGCGATTGATTTCTTGGCTTTTGGTTGAGAACTTAAGGGTTCTGAACTATTACCTCCATCAATTTCTTTTCGCTTACCTAGACTTTTCCCACATCCACCACTCACTACATTAGGTTCACTTGTGTTCGGATTCAACTCATCTCAAGTTGGAGATGATGATGAACCCATCTGAAAAAGACAAAGCAAAGGTTAAAACAAAAGAAAAATGTATATATTTTATGTGGTGGTTATAAGAATCACACAAACAATGATTTACATGTAACCATTAGAAATTCTAACCAAATTACCAGCAAACCACATCAGAGATAAGAATCAATTGACACATTATGAAAGATCAAACCAGTTTTGTATATAAAGCAAATATCAAAAAATACAAGTGTCTATTATGATCACAGTTCTTATTATGTATCCATTAACGAATTAACAAACAATAATGTCTATTTGTTTACTATAAAAAATGGTTAACATATGATTTTTTTAATATTAATTCAGATTTGAAGACAAATTATAAAAATGGTGAATGAACAAAGGAAAAATCGAAGAACAGGAATCATAAAAATAAGACCCTAAATTACAAAATAGAACCAAACCATGATTCACAAATATGGTCGAGATATATATGCATTTGCTACAATTGAAGCATATAAACATAAATTTTATGTCGACCATTAGAACAAAAACCAAACAATAAAAAAATCATGAAATCAAAAGACGAAGAGGAGGAGTCGAAAATCATGAAATAAAAAACCAAACAATTAAAAAATAAACATATACAATTCAATTACTTCTGAAAGAAACCTAGAAGTTGCAGAAGGAAGAGGAGATTCCACAGTTTTTGTGTTTTTCAGATTGAAAAAAATCGAAGCACATTAGATACCTATTTGTTTGTAATGTTCTCAAAAACAAGTAAAGGAAACTGAATCGTCAATTGTGATAGACTCACTAATGTGTACCTAACTAAACCGATTAATTAATTTTGGTTACTTCAGGTTTAATTTTGGATTCTCGAATATACCCGAACCCGAACCTGAAATACTTGAGATATGAAATCTGATCGGGTATTTAGCAAAACCCGAATCCGAACCAAACCCATGATTTTGGGTTGGGTTTGGGTTGAGTTTTGGATATAATGCCCAGCCCTAGTGGAGATGGACAAAAGATAATTCAGATTCTAATGTAGGTGGGACTGAAGAGAAGTTGGTTTTAGAACCTAAGGTTGCCACATGTGAAACCGATTACACGAAAAGCATCCTCAAGACCGTTGTTCTTCTCAAAAGCAGCATTCAAGAATCTTGAGGACAAGATTCTTTCAAACCAAGGGGATTTATTACAGAAAATTTGAATAATTACTTGATCTCAAAGCTACGATGTTTTGGATTTAGAAGTTGTTGAGATTCTTGAAGATTCACTTTGATATATTTTTTATTTTTATCTCACGATTTCCATTTCTCTAAGCAACTAGGTTTTCTTTTTCATAACTATAAAAGATATTGTGTCACCTTATTTTTTTTCATCGTTAAAATCTGCAACTTTTGTGTTTTCTAAGTTTTTAAAACAAGACTTCTAAACTCAGCTTGTGAGTTAGAAACTGAACCTTGTTTCTTTGTGAACATTGTTCGACGTTATCATTTGTTAAAAAGTTTATTCAGTTTTATATCTCTTCTTCTCAGTTTTTCAGTAACATCTTCTCCTATAAAACTATAAGGAAATTTTTAAACGGTGATTGAGAAGCAGATATCAACTCACAAATTTTAACCATTCAGAACCAAAATTCTTCCAATTTTCTTGTATATGTACAAACATATATATTTTAATTCTTCCAAATTCAGTGTTAGTCGTCGCACCTGAGTTATGGAAATGAGGAAGAAGACATCTAATTCTCTCCTCCTGCTTTCGAATACATTTCTTTCCCCATTTATGCAGAACAAAATCGCCGATTAGCGAATTTATATTCTTACATCGAATCAAGGCTTCAATTTTTCATATGGGCCTAGAATTAGGCCAATTATTAAAGTTGACTTTTAAATCGACCTTGGTTAGACTAATCCTGGCCGTTCATTATATATTCTCACCTCATGATCTCTGTCTTTTGGTGAGGCGCAAAAGCTCTGTGAGTAACAGAGAAAGAACTAGAGAAGAAGAAAACAAAATTGGAATTGAAATTAAATTACAAAGTCAAATTATTGAATCATCAATCTCGATCTCTGATATTTTGATGACTTCAACAAATAAGAACCGTAATACTCCTACCATTTCGTGTTCCTTCTTCTTAACATTTAAACATTCACAGTTGCGAATTCGGATAGGCTGATGCAATTTCGATTGAACAACAATGGCTTATGCTTCTCGTATCATCAATCATTCCAAAAAAGTTTCCCTCTCTCAATTTTCATTTTTTCTACGGTTTCCTACCTTTTTGATCGTTTCAGTTCTTCTATGATCATGTTTCGTGATCTTACAAACCGAGTTTATGTTTTTGTTCTTTATCTGAACTACGTTTCGTCTTCCATTTTCTTCTTAATCTGATAGATTATTCAATTATTTGTCTTTTGCTATTCAGTGCTTTTAGTGACCTCCTTGTTATATGGACAGTGATTTATGTTAGTAGCTTTGGTTTATGATTGACAATTGTGTTATTAGCTTTATGTCCATTTTATAAGTACAAGAAAAGTACTTTCATAGCAGAATAGTTAACTGCCGTTTGTTCAAATAAATCTATGATGCTACTTTGATGGTTGTGTATATTAACAGTTGAAACATGTATCTGCTTTATTGCGGCGTGACCGTGCTGTGGCAGCCTGATGTTTCTCCAACAGTATTGTGCCCTCTCTCACTAGAAGAGAAGGTAATTCAGTTAGTTTTGAGTGTCATCTTCATCGCTATCCTTAGCTGTGTTGTTGTTTTATTCTATATGATACAGAATGGTAACAAGCACCACACAGTATTTGGGGCTGGAATAGTCCAAGTTTAATATATACATCGTTTCCCCACGATCCATTGAGTATACGTTATGCTTCTAGTTTCAGCATTTTCTTCTTTGCTCTTCAGATGTCTTCAAGGTTTGTGTAGGTTGTTCCCCAGTAGAGAGGATTTCAAAATGTAGTACCAGCAATATAAGTCCCTGCTGTCCAGTTTCGTTTTTCATCTATGCCTAATAGCATATTCCTTTGCTCCTTTTTGGTCGTAATATTATCTGCTGCATTATTTAGGTATCAATGCCTAATGGCATTTCAACAATGGGCACAAAACTAAGCAGCATGATAAGAGGACCATTTCTTAAAGAATTTATAGGGTATGTTATCTTCTTAATCCATTTCCTAATGTGCATACTTCATGCTACCCACTTGTAAGATGCTTATCCTTACTGTAAGCTTCTTTTCCTGCATTTCAGTTCCCAGATGCGATCAGTAAAAGGATTTTCATCCAATTCAGGTAGTTAGCTCTTCATCTAGAGTCTATCATTAAGACTTGTAACTATCCAACTTGCTTTTATGTACATCTTCCTTGACCTGAATGATAAGTTGGGTAGAGGAGATCAGTTTCATGATTTAATTTTCCAGATTATTGCATACCATTTCTATAAAAAGATCATGCCTAGCTATGTACCTGGTTATCGACGTATAAGAGATTACTACAAAGTTTCTATTGTAAATATTTTGTGCGCTGCATATTAAGATTGTGAAACTGTGTGGAAACTCAATGGTAACTGAAATAACTAATACTTGGTTTATGAGCCTTTTGCCGACATCATGTTTCTGTCAATGTGGATAAACATACCTTCTCAGTTTGTTTTACTAGGAACTTTTTAACTATGTTTCAGATCTTCCTCCTCATCAAGAGATTAGAATGCCTTCTCTTTCGCCAACAATGACTGAGGAATGCTCATTTGAGTATCTCCTTACTATAATCTACATGGTTTATTATTTTATGTTTCTATTAAAGTTATTTGTCGATACTTCAGGGTAATATTGCCAGGTGGCTGAAGAAAGAAGGTGATAAAGTTGCTCATGGTGAAGTGCTTTGTGAAGTTGAAACTGTAATGTTAATCTAGATTAAGTCTCTCTTTTTTGGTATTGTTCTCATTCCAAAATATAACACTAATCTCATTCGATATATATTAAGACAAAGTAACCGTCGAAATGGAATGCATGGAAGAGGGTTATCTCGCCAAGATAGTAAAGGAGGATGGGGCAAAAGAAATTCAAGTTGGGGAGGTATGAGAGTTTCTGGCTGAGATTTGTTATTTTGAATGGCTCTCGTTATGCATTGATTATGAGCCATGCGCTATCTTTTGTAACTGTGAGCTGAAAATTATTGAATGATGCATTAAAAATAGACAAACATTTATCTTCATTTGTTCAGGCATTCATATATCATCCTTTTTGTGTTCTTTTCTAACTAGGTGATTGCCATCACAGTCTAAGATGAAGAGGATATTCAAAATTTTAAAGATTACACCCCCTCATCCAATACTGGTCCCACTGCTCCTGAAGCAAAACCAGCTCCTTCCCCACCAAAGGAAGAGAAGATCGAGAAGCCAGCCAGTGCTCCTGAAGCCAAGACTTCCAAGCCAAGTTCAGCTCCTTCTGGAGATCGTATTTTTGCTAGTCATCTTGCAAGAAAATTGGCTGAGGACAATAACGTTAGTTTTCAGAAAAGTACTAATAAAGTTGTTGTTCAATCGTGATGCTCGTAATTGTTTCCTACATTTTCCTTCAAAACATTAGGTACTTCTCTCAAGCATCAAAGGCACAGGTCCCGAAGGACGGATAGTGAAGGCTGATGTCGAAGAGTTCTTAGGTATCATGACTCCTTGGCTCTTCCCTTCCTTTACAATTTTGTCTGGGTCTTTCTTTCCTCTGTTTTCAGCATTTAAACCATCCATGTGTCCTAATACATCTTCCTATTGTTCAGCTTCTGGCGGTAAAGAAACAACTACCAAGCCTTCCAAGCTCACAGATTCAAAGGCACTAGCTTTGGACTATCTTGACATCCCTCACACTTAGATCCGAAAAGCAAATACCTATACAACCTTATATATTGATTGCTTGTGGGATTTCTCGTTTACTTCGAAGTTATATTTCTCGTTAATGTAATATACGCTAAGTTTCCCAATGTTCAAGAATTTCTAAAATGTAATTCCACATGTCAGAACCTCATGTTTGGCATTCTCAAAGCAAACTATTCCTCACTACTACTTGACTGTGGATACATGTGTTGACAAACTGATGGGGTAAATATCAAGCTTTAGATCATACATCTTGATTCGGTCAATGGATGCGCTAGACATAGCTATTTTATATGCAGTCTTAGGAGTCAACTCAATTCATTTCAAGAGGCTTTCGGCGGGAAACGGATATATGTAGATGATCTTGTTATTAAGGTACATTGTACTTCATTTTTTTGCAAACAGTCCTATTGAAATCTCCTTCTCTGTTCTCTATTTGAAATCATTTCTTTCCCAAAATCATAGGCTGCTGCGTTGGCTCTACAGAAAGTTCCTCAGTGCAACAGTTCATGGACAGATGAATACATCCGCTAGTAAGTACATTTTCTGCTCCAGAGGTTCATTAGAACTCTGCAAATCATCTAGTTTTTTGGTTCTTATTTAAACTTTTTTATGTCAGATTTAACAATGTGAATATCAACGTCGTTGTACAAACAGAAAACGGGCTCTACGTTCCTGTGGTCAAGGTGAGGGAGCACTCGATGTAGTTACTAACCTTTCTCTACAGAAATTTCAGATTTATGAAAATATTAGTTCATCAAATTGCTTGATTCCAGAACGCAGACAAGAAAGGCATGTCCACAATTGGAGAAGAGGTTTGATTTTTGGCTCAAAAAGCAAAAGAAAACAGCTTGAAGCCTGAAGATTATGAGGTTAGATCAGTCACTGCTCACTATTAATGATGCCTTGAAAGCATATCAGCTCAAATTGTTTATTCTAATAGGGTGGAACATTCAAGGTCTCCAACTTGGGAGGGCCTTTTGGCATCAAACATTTCTATGCCGTTATCAATCCACCACAAGCCGCCATTCTAGCAATCAGGTGTGGTAAGCCTTAAATACAGTCATGCATTTTATCCACTCAAGTTTTCTTTCCCATAACTGATTATTTTGTTGCGTCTAAATCTTAAAACAGCTGAAAAGAGAGTTGTTCCCGGCACTGGTCCGGACCAATTCAACCTCACTTCGTACATGTCTATAACACTAAGCTGTGACCACCGCATGATAGATGGTACAGAATCCACCTCCCATTCCTATACCATATCACCATTATCACCATCATCATCGTCTCATGGAAACATCTAATAAGTTATCTTCGTGTGCAGGTGCAATTGGAGCTGAGTGGCTGAAAGCATTCAAGGGCTACATCGAGACCCCGGAATCTATGTTGCTCTAAAATCCAGGCCAACACACACATACATCAAGCAAAAGTCGAAAAACTCTGACCTCAAATTTCTCTGGTTCAACATTTCATACCAGATTTGATCCCTTTCGGATTGGGCATGGCCTTTAAAGTTGCGCGTTCTACTTTTCACTATACTGAGTTGACAAATTTTTGTCTAAAAGTAAAATCAGGAATCCAACAACTTTTACTATGAATTCGATTTTTGGCTTCATGCTTGTTCATCATCGATTGGCATAATAAAATCAATTTTACTTATTTAATCACAATAAATCCCTCTTAGTTCATTTTCATGGGCAAATAAACCAAACTTCATATAAGAGCTATGTCTATAAACCAAAGAGATATGTCTACTACATAACGTCTATAAACCAAAGAGATATGTCTATTGAATAATGCCAATAAAATTAACATCTCGAAAGAAAAATGTCATAAACAACGAATCTTCTTCAGCTTCGTTATCTCTTCTGCGTCTTCCTTCTCCGCCTAATTTCCGGGAAACTGAGAGGAATAGGTAAGGTCGCAACCAAAGTCGAACTTGACTTCTCATGCGATAATTTGCAGCCGAGGTTCTCAAAATGCCTCCTCAAATCAATTGTGCTAATCCTCAGATCTTTAGCTATGTCTACAGGATCGGTCTTGAAATTGTCCACATGAAGGGCTAGCACAAGGACGTAGCTGATTAGAAGATTGGTTTTGTCTACAGGTATCCTCTTTGATTCAGGATCCTTGAATAAGCTTTGACATTTCTGACGGATGAATCCTGGAAGCTTGTGGTCTTTAGCGGAATCGAAACCATTCATTGAGTTCATGTCCTTGAACTTAATCAGATGGGTGAGGAGCGATAAGGCACAACATACCTTCTTCTTCTCATCATCGTCCTGCATATAGTAGCGAAATAAAATGCATGCATAGAGAATCTGAGCTATAAGCTGAAACAATGATGATCAGATTAACTATCTACAAGCTCCGAATATTATTTTTTTAGAGCAAACAGATAAGAAACGGCAAAAGTGGTGCAAGCCAACATGATATTTCGCATATTAGATTTGCCATGTTTACCATGTATACGGTATACTTCTAAAACAAGAATCAAAATGTTACCTCAATATCTCGCAACTTGTACAATCTGTTGCGGACAAATGCAGGGTAAGCATCAGGTGCTGCTCCAGTTTCCTGTTGCGGAAGCCGATATATATCTTCAAGGAATTTCCAATCTCCCTTTTCGATGATCTTTTCTAAGGGATAAGCTGCCTTTGGAGTCAATGCAGAGGCATCATAAGGAGGAATGTTGCGTGCAACAATAGAATTGGTGCTTTCAAGAGCACTAATGTTAACATCCACTTCACCAAGTTTCCCGTCAAGGAACTTCTGGGTCTCAGGATCGTCTCCCATATTCAAGGCACGCTTCTTCTTGTCCTGCATAGAGACACATTTTTATCATTTAGTCTCGCCAAATCTCAAGATAGTCAGTACCGATACCCAGTATTGCATCCCATATAGGTATTAATGAAGGGTTTTCTAGTGCTATGAACCTTACAGCTTATATATGTATTGACACCAGCAAGACAGACAATCTAGGATAACAAGTTAGGCGTCGAAAAGAAGTAAAGGTAAGAGTGCCATACCCGAGTAACAGCTTTGTTTGTACCAAAACAGGTGTTAGTTTTGTTTAGTTGTTCTCTTCTGCTAAGTTCTGTGATCTCTGCACTTTCTGATGCTTCTGCATCAACAGTTTCTGTAGATTTAATTCTTGGCTCCAATCTGATTATCTGCAAGTAAAACCCAGGACTTAAAAATATAGCTTCTTTTCTTAACATAAATCTAATTCTCAAATCAAAACATAGGTTACAGAAGAAATCGAGTTCCCAACCTTATTGTGAGCAATCGGAACAATCGTCAATGTCTTAGTGCCTTTGTCGTAAACACCTAGTCTATACGTACAAGTCTGTCTAGCCGCTTGCTCGCCGGTGTAATTCGTACCCACGAACTCAACATTAGCGTCTGAAGGATTTACCACAACCTTGAGCCTCTTCTTTGACTCTGCCTTATGCTTATAAACCGTAACCTTCGGAGTTTTTTTCTCGCCGGATTCTGGGTTTACAGCACAAGGATCGTATCCGGTAGAGAAATAAGCGACAATCGGAGGGATTTTATTAGGTTTCTCGAAGACTTCCTTTACTTTGATATTCATTGTTCCGTCTTCTTCGTGGTTCTCTGTTTCGCTCACTATCTGCTTCTCTTTCCTCTTCTTCTTGTCTACATGTAATGGTGTCTTGAAATCCTCTTCCTCGTCCATATAATCATTCTGGTGTACGTCTGCCATGGTAGCAGAGTAGGATTCTCAGTCGAGATGACAAAATTTGAACAATGTAGAAGAGATGCTGGAAACTCGATAGACAGAGGGTAACCCTAATTTGGTCGAATCTATTTAGTGATTTGCAAAACAAACCCTTAGATTTCTCCAGTATGGAAAAAATGTCCTTGTTTAGTTTTGTTTCTTACCGTAAACTTTAATTCGATCAAAAAATCCCACCGTTATAGTGACCGTCTACGGTTCCCATTTACATCATGAAGGAAAACAACGCGTAGTTCATCAGAAAACAACAAAACGGCACGCTCTTTGTAAATTACAACTTTTTTTTATTAGTAATAATTAGATCAACCAAACTAAATCAGATATAAACCAACTTGGTCACGTGCTTTTTGACTGTAAATTACCACTTTATATTTTTAGTTTTTTTTTAAAACTTTATTATAATTAGATCGGCAAGACCTGATCCATAGCTAAAGTTCATATAACTGAGTCGACAAGGTCCGATCTATAACTAAAACTCATATTCTAAAATTCTTTTTTTCCTTTCATTTATAGCGGAAATGAATCGACTCTAATACCTATAAAGTGACTATAACCAATAGACCATCTGTCTTTGGTTATTTTTTGGTTTGTTCAGCTCACCAAATACATATATTTAAGAATGAAGTCTGAAACATTTAATATATGCAAGTATTGTTTTCTTTTTTTCTTTAGAAAACAAAGTATACATCGTTTTAATTATGTATGAACATGGTGTCTTTTTAATGCCAGTTGCAAAATTTTATGATAGTTAAACATGAAAAATTTCGTGGGTAGATGGTATTTGATCAATACTTTCGATTAACACAGAAGCATTCAAATAGTAGACCATTGTATTGGTAGCAATTTATTTTTTATTTGTACAAGAATTGGCATGAGGCATGTAATACTATGTAAGCAAAGACCTTTGTAAAAGAGGAAAAAAAAACAACATTTGACGTTGAGCAATTTTAAAACTAAATTCCTAGAAACTCCCACACGTTTGTTCCCTAGTCGCTATTGTTTATTTGTTGATATAATTCTCAGATAATTTACTTTTATTTCTGTGATCAACAAACAAATAGTTTCTAGTTAGACTTTGACTTATCAAATCAGAAATACCGTCCTCTGTAAACATAAACACGTCTCGTTCTTTTATTCTTGATTATAATCGTGACTAACAGAGAAGTTGCATAAATATACAGAACTTAAGAATTAGTCTTTCGTGAAACATTAATAGCTTCGAAATCATGGATATGAGTGGTCAAAGAAATCATCAAGAGGAAGAATCATCAGAATGGTTTATAAGTTATCTAAATCGTCAAAGCGATTGGTTAGAAAAAACCAAAGGGAATCTGATGGTAACAGCAACAGTTATAGCAAGTATGAGCTTTCAAGTTATGGTTAATCCTCCGGGTGGTGTGTGGCAACAGGACAATTGTTCTCAGGTTAATCAAACTGGTACCGGACCGGTTTGTAAGGCGAAAGCAGGAACTGCAGTGTTAGAGTACGAGAGTACAAAGCGAAAGGCATATCTTGGGATGGTTATTAGCTGTACGGTGTCGTTTGCTGCATCAATGAGTTTCATTCTCCTTGTTATTAGCGGTTTACGGTTAAGGTAAATAGTTTAACTTCTTGTTTACATCAATAAGATACTAGTCAAAAAGTAAATCAACTTTAATGTGTTGACTTTGTTGAGTATACCAACTGTATGGGGGTTCAGGGCGCACAATACTACTCTAATTAGTACTCCCTCTATTGTTTAGGAGAAAATTTTGGTATCAAATGGTTTAATGTTTTAACTACAATTTTAAATACTCTTATATGTTTTGAGTATTTGTATTATACATATTGTTGTAATGGGTTGATTAAAAAATATTTTTTATAGAAAATTTAAAAAATAAATACTTTTTTATTTTATGTGTAAAAACTTTAATCATCATCTATTATAAAACATGGAAACTAATTTGATCTTTATGTATTTGATTGGATTTTAAAGCTTAAAAAAGTATATATTATAGAATATCTTTTTTTTTTTTCTTACAATGAGGATAATTATAAGTTAGAACATATATTTTAGAACAAGTTATCTGATGATATAATTACGTATATATAGGAACCAGATGGTAATGTCGATCCTGGTAATATTTATGGTGGCAGCGGTTCTTTGTATATCAGCAGCGTTCTTCTTTGCCGTCTCATTGGTTCAATCCAACGATCAAATAATTTATTACATACTATTGGTTTATGTGGGATTTTGGATCTTGTTTCCTGCTTTAATACTTGTAATCCAACTTGTTCGATTCATATATTGGCTTATTTGTTGCATGTGTTGTTGTTATCCACGTCGACAACGATCCCCTCAACGGATGCTGCCACATGCTCCATCTACGACCTATTGATTAAATAAGAGGAAACCGTGGCTCGAGCCCACAGATGAAATAAAATTTAATGTCAGCAATGTGATCACTAGAATATATTGTTAGTCTCCTTTGGTCATTTGTAATAAAGTTTATTTTGTATTGGTATGTATTGTTTAATTCAAATTTTTGTCTACGAATTATGTTAATCGTTATAATTATAAGTCTGAAATCCTTACAATTATGACCGTCTGAATTACAGACGAAAATTTTGCTATTTAAAATCTGTCTGGAAATATAGACAAATTCGGATTATGTTTTACAACACTCTGAACCAGATAAAAAATTTTGTCTCAAATTTTTCCTGAATCACGATTCATAATAGATTACATATGATATTTGTTGTCCAAAATGAGCCTTTTTCTAGTAGTGTTACGACAATACCAACTTTGATTCGTGATTACTGATTAGTCACCTTGTATATTAAATTGATTAGATGATGTCCCGTGCTATATACGCGATATGTTTTCATGTAAAATCAATATACATTTGTAATTATTTTAAATTATTTATAATATTTTTATGTGACATTTATTTTATTTTTATTTATTTCATAGCATGATTTGTATATCTAAACTTATTAAACTTTTATATATTTGATATACTAAAAATCAATTGATAACGATAAGAGTTGTTGTACACGAATTATATTTTTCAAACTCTGTTGATTTAAATTATGTTGCATTACAATTTTTATATATAACTTTTTTAACTCATGCCATTTAGAGTTTTAGATCCATGTTCATTTAGGTTTTTAGACGTCTATTTATTTATTTTATTAGACATACATTTATTTAGGGTTTTTTTTTCCACGAGAAATTTTTTGTTATTAATATATGAAGGAAGACAAGATAAGCGCTCACACAAAAGCTCAATTATACTCTAGATCCATATCATAAGATATAATTAGTAAAAAATAGAGGTGTTTTCCACACTGATGGGAGAACTAAAGTACCTCTAACGGATAATCATCAAAACACAAAGACCATAGATTTGATTTGCGATTTTACGCTCTTATTTGAGACCTTTGTTGAGACCAAAGCAAGAGTCACAGTTAGGCCTGGGCATTTTGTATTTTGGAACGGGTTTGGTTCGGATTTTTTTTGGGTTCGGATTTTCGAGTATAGTAATTTAGGACCCATTCGGGTATCCTACTTTTTGGGTTGGGTTCGGTTTGGGTATAGATCAGGTTCGGGTTCGGATATTTATATATAAAAATTCAAAAATAGTAAAAAATTAATAGAAATAGATTTAAAAAAACCTAAATTTAACAAAAGTATATCGGGTACCCATTCAGTTTTTTATTCTAATCCGGTTTGGATTCGAGTTCGGTTTTTCAGGTACATAAATTTAGGATCCATTTGGGTATTTTGTCAGGTTCGGTCCGGATTCGGTTCCTGTTTTTTGGATCAGTTACGGTTCAGATTTGGGATATTGGCTTTTATACCCAGGGCTAGCCACAATGATAAACTTGTCTTGCAATCTAAGACTAATACCTTCGGTCTCGAGTTATGGAAGTACCAAGCTCTGACGCTATCTCCACTTGCCATTCCGTATATAAAAGAATATGCCATTCTCCAATAGCTTGACAATGTTCTCGAATTCTGTGGATATATGTATGCTAAGCAAATTGGCCATGATGATCAAGAACCAACGAGACAAGATTCGCTTAATTAACTTTAAATTGATCTTCTTATGGTGTGTGTGATTCATACTTTCCACTGCCCACATAAGTGAAAGCTCTTCAGCTTGTATTGCATCCTTCACATTTGAAAAGGTCCGTAGTTCGTGTAGGATATGTACACCATACAGATCTTTCAAAATCCAAGCTCACCACTATATAGCTCATGACTATTCCAAGAGGTACCTATACTACAAGTAAGCCATTTATTTGACTCTGAGGTATCTACTAGCCTCGAATGGTAATGTGACACATTATTTGTGGCATTGTCCGAATTAGCACTAAACTAGTCAGCGGACTCTTTGATGGCTCTGTGTATGATATTCTGCGCATCCCATTTTGTTTTTTTTTTCAAAAATCACAGCATTCCTTGATTTTTATATTAGCCAAACTATCCATGGAATAACTTTATATGCTTGAGTGTCAAATCGAGAATCATTGTTACAACGAATGATGTAGTGGATATTCAAAAAGATGGAGTCTCGCAAAAATCCTCTCTCTGGGAGAGTGGTACCTGATTGATCCCACACTGCTTATGCTGACGGACACAAAAATAGAGCATGGTTTATGCTCTCTATGTTTCTTTGCATACTTGGCATTGTTCACTCTGCCTGATCCCTCTTGCATATAATTTATTTGCTATAGCTTAGGCCCCAGCTAGGGCCTTCCAAAGAAAATGATAAATTTTCGGTGTGGTTTTAGTTCTCCAAATTTTGTTTCATAGTTGCTTTTCAATCGAAGTTAAACTCGGGGAGCTTGAGACTGATATATTTTCTGTCAACTTATAACCACTATGTGTTGTGTATATACCAGCTGAATTTCCCGTCCATTTATAGTTGTTTGTTTAAGTAGATACAAGCTTTATATTAGATATCAGACTAATATCTTGCTTAGTAAAAACACTTTGTAATTTTTGCCAGTTCCACTCATCATACTCATTGTTCCACAAGTCTACAACATGTAAAGCTTCATCGTAGCCTTGATGTGTGGGATATGGCCATCTAGGCAGCTCATTAGATATCCACTTCTCCTTCCATACATCCTTGTTGGAGAAGTTCCTTACCAAACTGTGTGCTTTGCCATCTGAGAGATGGATGGTTGCCTACCCCACTTTCCAGAAATGATGTCGCTCGAAAATATTTACTTTAAACACTTTCCCGAGAAGACTGAGTGGCTGAGTAAGCAACCACCATGCCTATTTACCAAGGAGGGCTTGGTTAAAGAGTCGAATATCCTTCATACCGCCTTCACTCTTTCTTTTACAAAGTATCTTTCAAGCTACCCATGGTATCTTTTTCTTATTTGAGCCACTACTCCCCCAATAATCTTGCATATCATAAGTTATTTTCTGGCATGTATCTATTGGAAGTTTAAAATATTGCATTGCATACACCAGAAGAGATACATCCACTGCTTTAATCAAGGTCTCTTTACCTCATTGAGAAAGTGATTTTGCAACCAATTGTGCATTCTTGATCGAAGTCTTCCGTGAATAAAGTTCAATAATTTCTGTTTAGAGCCCGCAAAACATTCTGTTAATCCAAGGTACACCCCTTCTCCACTTTCTTTAGATATTCCAAACACCTGCTTAATTCGATTCCCTGTTGCTATATCCACTTTGGTACCAAAATAAATCGAAGACTTACTGTAATTAATGGTTTATCCCTATGCATCCTCATACATTTTTAACCATTGTTTAATCTCAATGCTTTCTCTACCATTTGTCTGATATAAAAGGAGGTTATCATCGAGAAAGAGTAGGTGATGAATGGTTGGGCTTGCAGTAGTCGTTTTTTACTCCCGTTATCTTCTTGTTGTCCTCAGATTTATTAAGAATGTGTACTAGAACTTCACCAAAAATATTAAAAAGAAAGAGGAAGAGCGGATCTCCTTGCCTCAACCCTCATTCCGGTTTTATGAAACCATGTGCTTTCTCATTTAGCAATTTCAAATATGTTACCGTTTCAACACAATACATTATCCATTTGATCCATTTTTCATCCAATCCCAACTTATGAAGCAAACTATCCATGAAAGACCATTCTACGCCATCATAAGGTTTTGATATATCTTGAGTAGAATTCCTCTTATTGGTTCAAAATGAATGAACCATCTCATGGACGATGAGGATATTTTCTGATATTAGTCCACCAGACACAAAGGCTCCTTGGGTTTTTGTGATTATTTAAGGTAGTATCTTCTTAATTCTTGTGCAAAGGATCTTTGATAAGTACGTCATCTTCGAAGGATGTGGTAATTTTGGGATTAGATATATTTGAGTGACGTTCCAGTCCATAAGAAAGTGTGATGTCTCGAGAAAAGCTTTAACCTCCTTAATGATACTCGGCCCTGTAATATCCCTATGTTCCTGGTAGAATTTTGCACTAAAACCATCTGCACCTGGATATTTGTCGCTATTGATTAAAAACACGACTCCTTTGACTTCCATATATGTGACTTGGCCTGTTAATTGATAATTCATAACCTCGTCACTCGTGGGCTAAGACCATCTAAGAGATCGTGTACATGCATGGGGTAAGAGGTTTTAAACAGCTCACAGAAATAACTAGCCACTATGTCACCTTTTGTTTTTGTCCCCAGCGTTTTACTACGTCTTCCTACTCTTCTGTCTCCATAACTGTTCTTCTTCCTTATACGCTTCACTCAGCTATTTCTTTGTTTGCTGGAGATACGAACGATTCAGGTTTGTTTTAGCAATCTCAGATTCCAAAGCATGTTTGAATCTTTGGATATTGCTCGCTAAATTTGTCTTAGCTGATCGCTTCCATTGCGCCAGAATACTTCTGTAGGTATTAATTATATATAATAGTCATGCTTAAACAAACTATGAAAATTCCAGCCACATTTAACTGCCTCTTTTATCCCATGTTTTTTACACCATCGACTATCATATTGAAATCATCGTTCATCTTGCTAGTTTTCCTAGTTCATGAATGATACCAACAAAGGTCTGTGATCGGAAGCCCACATCTCTATGAAGTAGGTTTGAGTTTGTGGAAAGAGATGAAACCAACTATCATTGATGAAAGTTCTAACCAAGCGGCACTGAATCCAACTTCGATCTCTCCACCCCGCCCAGGAGTATGAGTTTCTCGTACTCTAAATTTCTGTAATTTTATTCGTGATCATATCACAAAAGTCCCAAAACGTTGATTCCCTACACTCTGGCCCCCCAATTTTTTCGGCTTTTTCCTTTAGTTTATTAGAATCACTTACTAACACCCATAATTCATCTCCATTCATCCCAATATTTGATAAAAAGTTCCAGACTTGTTTTCTTAGTGATCTTAACGGGTCATCATAAACACAGAAGACATAAAAAACAAAGTGCATTCATCTTGATTTTCATATCAATGACTCGATTATCCGCATACAAGAAGTCAACCACATAGGAATCTTTCCATAAAATAACTACACCTCCATTCAAGCCTCCTCGGTCTATAGTGAATAAATCATTATATCCTAAAGAATCCTTCAAACTTGTAACATACTCCTTCTTCTGCTTCGTTTCCATAAGGAACATAAAATCTGGGAAATACGCTCTATGTATTTCACGGATATGGCAAACTGTCTCAATGTTCCACACACCTTGATAGTTCCAGCTGAGTAGGTTCATTACTTCTCCAGCGGCTTTATACCGGAAGCCACCGCTTTGTTGTTTGTTTTGGATTCTTTGGAGCACTTGCCAAGTTTGAGTCAGCCAATTTCCATTCGATGTATCAACATGCTCAAGGACTGGTTTAATTACTATAGTCTCCACCTGACGAATTTTCCTTTTCCAAAAACGTGGACGACCTCATGGCTTCTTTCTCGGTTTGCTACTGAAACCTCAGGACCTGCACTGCCTTGATGAAAGGTTGGAACATCCATTAACTCTTTACGTGTACCACAACTAGGGATGACACAACTTCCACCTCGTACAACTTAGGGAGCTCAGGAATCGATGATGAAGTGTGTGAGACTGCATCACCTATCGCTAATTTCTCAATCAGAGACTTTTTCTAATCAAAGTAAAAAACGTGTCCTTTGTTTTTCTCCGAATTATGGGTTATCTTTGGTTGTATCATTATAGAGACATCATTAGGTTGATGCATTTGAATCAATCTGGCTTGCCATTCTTGTGGGTCAGCATGAGCTACGTACTGCAACGCTTCAAGTCTCTGCCTCCGAGAAGATACCACATGTCACACACTGAGCTGACACCTTGTAAATCATAATCAAGACTCGTGTATCCCACACAACATTCACTCTACCCATTTCAGGACTGTCGAAATTACCAAATATCCTCCAACCATTAGGTATCGCGTACAAAATTCTTCTTGAATTAACTTGTTGTATCTTAGTTTCAATAAATGCTCCAAAACGTGGCCTATGGATATTAATCCAATCCATGGCCACTACTTGCCTTCTATGGCTATTAAGTTCCGTTATGTTCCAACCAAAAACATTATATATGTACTTTTAACGAGGGAATGCAGCTCTACGACTGCTAGATTTACGGGTACTAACTAAAAAGTTTCCTCCACTATCTGGCTCGAACTTGGAATTGAAACTATAGTAACTGGCACAACATGCGTCTCCTTTTTTAATTGACAATCTTTACCAGCTTGGCCATCGTGAGCCACAACATGGATGTTTGGTTCAACTACCTTCGAAGTGTCAACAAAAGCAGAAGCTCCAACAGGTAATGCACTTCCTGTTTCGGAACAGAAGAAACAACTTGTTTCTTAGCACAAATATGCTTCTCTCAGATATTGACATTGTTTTCAGATTCCTTGACTTTCCCCTTCGGTTCTGAGAACTCATCTTCCTTCTAGAAGGATTCTGAAATTGATACTCCAAATGAAGCTGGATGGCAACCATGGGTAACTAATAGAGATCTCAAATTCTCTCCCATCGTTGTACCCAGAGACAAGGTAGGTCCTGTAAGAGAATAACCTCAACCAATACCTTCGCTACGTCAAAGTTCTTCTTGCGTTCTGGTTCTAGGTGAAGAGCTTTGGGGATACCAACAGCAGAAGCAATCCTGCTCAAACCCTCCCTGTTGAACAGTAGATATGGTATTCCTCTGAACTTAACTATGACATGAGCTTCGGTGAGAGATAGTTTGTGTGTGTATGTTCTGGAGACCACTGAGTGATAAACATCCCATGTCCAACAATATTCCACAGATTTTTTTACTCAGCAAGATATTGCGAGTCTTCAGATTTTTGACTCTCAATTAGAAAGTACCATCTCCTAGCTTGTGCAAAAAGATTCAGGGCATGATCTTGCCCAAAGAGAGTTGACTATACCAATGATCTGACCCATGTCTGGGGTGGACCATGGAATTGAGCATACATAAATTCTTGGAATTCTTCTTTTGCAGCTACGATATTTTCATCTGGTATGAGTATAAATGGTGCACCAGATACATGAACTGATGGTGAACCCATCTTTTCGAGAGCCAGAGGCTTTACTGTACTAGCAAAGGAAGGTTTTTAAGGAGGCGGAGCCGAGACATGATGTTCTGAGGCATCAGAGGAAAATGCTAGCTAAGCTTCACTGTGAACCTGATGCATGGTAGTATGAAGAGACGAGACCATAGCCAGTTTCACACCGCAAGATATCTCAGCAAGCTCCATTAAAAGAGACGCTGAGTAAGAAGGTTTTATCGCAGATCTAGAAGAAGCCTCGAGTGAATTCACCAAGCTTGCAGCAAGGACTGGAGCTGAAGCAGCACTCTGAGAAGGTAGAGCTTCGCTCAGCAAAGTTGGAGACTTGGCAACACCTCCATCTACCAAAGGAGCAGACGAAGACGAAGTCGAATTGATCTGCGATTTCTTAGCTTTTAGATATGAACGGGAATTCTTCGACGGGTAAGAAACCAACGGCGTGGGCTTCTTCTTTTTCATTGACATAAGGTTGGTCGGAGAGGTTTCGACCATCGACAAAATGCAAAGACGAACAGAGAAGACACATATCTAGAATCCGATTTCAATATTCTTTCCAAGCAAATGAGGCAACTTTTGAAGTAATTTAGATGACAAACAAATTTTTTTTGTGTGAAAACAATTTTTTAGAACACTTCGTTTAGTTTTTCTTTTTTTGGCCAGTCACACTCAGAAAAATTAAAAATTTAAAGAAAAGTAAACTAATGACTATTGTTGTGTCGTGAATTTTGGGGTTACCTCAAACTGTTTATATAGCAATTCAAATCATTATCAAACACATGTTGTAATATGTTAGCAAAAAACACTGAAGAGTCACTGAGTGAACAACAGGGACTATGCAATAAATAATGTTCGAAAATATGAGATGGAGAAGAAAGATAATGATGGAAGAGACAACAAAAGACTACGACAATTGTACTAATGATTTGTGTATAATTTTGGACGCATATATTATATTGATTAGAGATGTACTTGAAGATGTATGGAGACCACGTGAAGATAGAAATGGTTGCTAAAAATCAGGAAGAATTCAAAAGAAAAGGAAAAGATCAAGATTTGGTGAATATTGAGAATATTCACTCCAACAGAATTTTGAATGGATAAGAAAATCAAGGGATAAGATCAAATCTCTTATTGGACGTGATCTAGGGCTGAAGACCAAGGGGAGGACGTGCATATAAATAGATTTCATCATTGTAAATTAGGGTTAGAGCTTTTGAGAGAGAATTTTAGAGAAGGATTAAAAAGCTTAAACTCGTCAGAGGTCTGTTCTGACTTGTCAAGGTCGTGTTTGAGGTTAAGAAATCTAGATTTAGGTTAGTTTCTGAGAGAGTAATTTCCAACAAAGTGAGAAGCTTTTGTAAGAAAAGTTCTACTTGAATAAATCTAATTTTTCGTGTGTTTACAGTGTTCTATGTGCAGATCAGTGATCTGTTTTGTCGAATTCTCTGCTTTAACAGTACTCGAAGGCAGAGACGATTTGGTTTGTGTGGATCGTCGGATATTAGTCAAAGCTAGTGACGTCTTAATTTGTAATTTTGTTTTGGTAACGTATTGTATAAACAAGCTTCAAAGTCCAAACTATGGTAGATAATATTAATAGCGTCTAGAAAAAAACAAACAAGAAAGTGTCAAAATAATTAAGAGCGATTGATAGTTTGAAGTTATAGACGACATAATAATTTGTCACTTGTGGATTTTAGGGGTCAAAATTCGTCTAGTCTCCTTTCTTCTTCTTTATAAATGTGACCAAAGAGTTAGGTCTTTCGTGAAACATAAATCGTTTGGAATCATGGATAGCAATGGTCAAGGAAATCATCAACATGCATAATCATCCCAGTGGCTTGAAAAGTATCTAGATTAAGGACCTTAAAAGATAATTTTGAAATGCTTAATTCTATAAATATCTCTTATATAATAAAAATATAGCATTAGCTAGTTTGTATTGTTAGTAGGAAATATTATCACATAATATTGTCACACAATTATATTCTGATAAGATTCTATAACTAATCAATTAATTATTATTATCTAGACTAAATATTATTAATTAATTAATTAATTAATTATATTCTGATTATTATTATTATCATATCTTGCCTACTTTAAAATTATTTTTGAAATTATTCTATTACAATTTTAATCTCTTGAATAATTATATTCCTAATCCTAATCGATGTCTATTAAAAACAATTCTCCTAATCCTAATAGAAAAACATATAAACAAGATCTATTTAAGACTGATCCTAGGACAATTATTACAATTCTCAAACGATTCAATATAATAAAGATTTTAAATTTCTTGATTTGTTCTGATTGGTCAATTTGTTTAAATTTATTAATTTATCTTTTTGTTTAGATAAAATTATTTTTAAAAATTAATTATTTCTTTTGATTCGATTTCAATAAAAACATACAATTAAAAAAGAAAATTTAACCATTTAAGATTTGTTTTTCGTTGGTTTTAAAAAGATCTCTAACCAATTAAGATTCGATTTTAAAAATAGAATTTTAACCAATTAAAATTTAATTTTTTGCTGGTTTTAATTTTTCTTTTAACAAATTAAGATTTGATTTTCATTGTTTTTTTAAAATAAATCTTTTGTTGAGATTTTGATAAGAACCTTAATACGATTTTGTTTGTTTTAATAAATAAGTTTTTTGGATTTTAATAAAAATATTAATTTAAATATTATTGGTCAACGCAATAAAAAACAACAAAAATATTGTATTGAGAGAGTTAACAGATACATATACTGTATAATAAATTAAAAATATTATCCCTTGATACTATTTGATAAAATTTCTTAACTAATTCTTAATAATATCTTTATCTACATAATATTACCAAATTTTTTTAATTTTAATATAAAAAGATTTCTAACTTATATCTCTATTATAATAAAATCGTAACAATAAGATTTTCCGTATCTTTGTAATAAAATAATAGAGATTTAAAATTTTAGATTTTTTGATTGGCCTATTTATTTTAACTAATAAATTTGTCTGAANGATTGGCCTATTTATTTTAACTAATAAATTTGTCTGAATAACATTTGTTTAGATAATTTGTCACATGATTTGATCTTATCTTT
>OVBA01001194.1:0-40377 GCA_900406435.1 Lepidium aucheri
TGTATTAGAATATGTTTACAAGTTTAATTTGCATTATTTTAAATTAATTAAATTTTTCTCTTAAAAAATTCACCTTAGAAACTACCATTAATCACTCTTAGAAATTCTAACCAAAAACAAATTTCTAAACACACCTTTTCTCTAAAATATTAATTTAATATTGCTAAGAAATTATTCATAAGAAACACCATTAATCATGCTCTTATGATTTACTAATTTATATATTTTCTGAATTTTTTCTGCACAGAAAAAAAACATCCAAACTGTTATATTTAACCATTTTTATTTTTATTCATAAGAAAACACAAACTAATAGTATAGAAATAAAAATAGTATACTGTATAACGTTGATATAGATTTCAAAAAAAAAAAAAAAGTTTTGCATGAGATTTTAAAATTTTAATAATAGATTCGATTCTTTATCATGATATTTTTGATTTGATATATCATTTATTATTTTAAAATTCTGATAATAGTAACAGACAGTTATATTGGGTATTATATTCGACTTGGTTGAATTCACTTGTACTTGTTTGAGATGAAAGTTAAAGTTATAAATATAAAAGCGACAAGTTTAACTGTTTAAGAATTCTTTTTGTATAAATCTTTATATAATCATATATATAATTCTGCAATTGATAACATTTGTGATGTATATGTATTAATACTATTTATGATATATATGTATAACCTTTAGATTTTATGCGACATATCATATCTACATGTTCATGTGCTACGTAACGGAATATTAACATCTTACGTTTTTATAAAAATTTCAGTTTTATTATGAAAAAAGAAAAACTCACTTAGTATATTATTAATTCATGATTATCGATTGGTATTTTGTTTCTAATGATAAAATCATTTCTTATACGATTTTAGGGAATAAGAAATCGCTTTCAGTCACTTCAAATAACAGTCATGAAACTATGTGTAAACATTTCATGGTTCAAAAACATTGTTCTTTTTGTCAATGATAAATTATTATTATTAATTTAATTATATAAATATGGCGCACATCAAAATTTGGACAAGAATCAAAACTTGGCAATAACTAAGCTGATGAAAACAAAACTATTTCGGAAGAAAATATCAATTAGTACACAAATGCTTTGACACTCCAACAAATAATTGAATAAAAAACAAATCATCAGCTAAATTCTTTTTACATAATCATTCCCACTTTTTTTTCTCCCTCCCACTCCATAAAAACAAAAAAAAAATCAGATACCCCAAAAGCAAATTCATCACAACTTTAAAAAAATGTGATTAGATTAAATAAAAAAGTTGATAAATTAATTTCCTTGACACAAAGAGGTTTTATAGTCAAGAATCATTTGGCCACCATTGATGAACAGCTTTAGACATTGAGAAGCTGTTCTTTCTCAACAGATGGTTTGATATCAGCCGGAGATTGATCGGAGACATTGTTCTCCATCTTCTTCAAGCTTTGTTGATGATATACTTGTCGAAGTCTCTCTATTTCTCTCTTCAATGCTTCTTGATGAGCTGAATATATTATAACATTTACATTAACTATTAATTATTATTATAGAACTCTAATATTTAATTAAGTACTTGTATGATATTTGTTAACATATGGCATATGTGCACACATGGACAGTTGTTCTACTTCTAGCTTATTTATCAGACAATTATATATCTAGTGATCTTGTGATTCATAATTAATTACTAGCTAGTAGCTGGAACCATAGTATCAAAATGATAACAAACAAATATTTAAAATCTAAGAAAACTCTTCAAATTTGACAATTATTCTGATAAAAATAATGTCGAAAATTTTCGACTGAAAAAATAAAACCATCGAAACTCTGTATATAGTAACCAATTCAAGGAAAAAATCATAAATATTCAATGTATAAGAATTGTGAAGCATGCATTGCAGCAAGTACTTGTATATAGTTTTATTGCTAACGAATAATTATTGGTCGAGCCTATCTATTGTCAGTGAGAATTAAATTCATTGAGTGAAATCATTAAAAAAAATAGTAATAAAATAAATTGTCAATATCCCTGAAAATGTTACTATATTTAATTAAAAAATAAAATGTTAAAATAGAAAATTACCGTCTTTGAAAATCTTGTCTTGGGCTAAAGCTGCGATTCTTTGCTTGATAGCACTATTGTCGACGTTGAGAAGCAATCGTTGATGATCCAAAAATGCAACTCTTGGTGATAACACTGAAACTTCAGTCTTCATTTCACAATTTTCAATTATGAGTTTTTGTGTAATTTTGATTATTTAATTACTAATACATAATGTGAAATATCGTTACCTGCAATGAAGTAACACTTCTTTCAAGCTCTGATATATATTGCAGCTTCCTCACCCTTGATCTTTGTGCTGATTGCCTATTTGCTAAAATTCTGTAAAAAAAGATTACAAATAATTAATGTTATGAAAATGACACTAAATTTAACCAAATTGTTTATTTTTATAATTGGTATATTGAATTTTAACTGTACGTGCATGCATGACCTTCTTGTATTTTTAGGAAATAGTAATTGAAACGGTTAAATTACCTTTTTACCCTTTTTGGATCATGAATTCTATTACCGGAGTTTTGGTTTCCCGACGGACCATCTTGTGGCTCCATCTTGCACTGACTTTGAACCTCGTCTGATTCATTGTAATTATTACCAGCTGTTCCATTGTTTTGATTGGTTATAGTATCCATGTGATGATCTTGATCGGACGGTGGAGCATCTTTGTTGTTGTTATCGTCGTCGCTGATGCTATTATGATCAGAAGGCGTCGAAGTATTGGAAGAAGAACGTGTAGCACCAAGGTGATTATTATGATGTTGATGATGATTATTGATGTTGTTGTGTACATCATCGTTAAACATAGACATGAATTGTTCATCGTCGAATCTATCAAAGTGATGGTTTCCAACACCAGAAGAAGGTGCTTCAAGAAAAGCAATGGAGTCGCTAATTGAACGACGATGAGTGCCACGACGAGTTGCAGAGAAGTCGAGAAACTCATCCATCCATGAAGGGTTTTGGTTTTGTGGTGCTGCAGTTGTGGTTGCTGCAGCTGTTGCAGCTATTGAAGGAAGTTTCTGTGAAGAAAAATCCGGCCAATTTGGCGTTGTAGACATTGTTGGAATCTTTGGAGGAAGTTGTGCCATTAATGAGAGATTTAATGGCACACAATAAGAATCGAAATTGGGAATTGCGATGATCAAAAGAGAGAGAGAGAGAGAGAGAGGAGATGAGAAACGAAACAGAAGCAACTAAAATGGCTATGTATAACAAAGAGTAGTTATACAAAAGAGAAGTAAGAGATAGAGATAGAGAGATGCATGAGATAAGATAATATTATAATTTGATAAAAATGGATTCGATCTCAAAGGGGTTTATATCTCTGAGTGGGGTCACATGGGGAAGAGAGAGAGATCGGACAGCTATGAAACAGCTGTTTGAGAAGAAGAAAAATAAAGCTTTGAGAGGTCTTAATAAGAGCAAATGGAGAATCAGGCAGCACGTGCTCTTTGTGAACCCCTCTTCTTCTTCTTCTCTCTTAAGTATAATTTTGGTTTGTTTAATTATTATTATTTATGAGACTTTTTCTTTTTTATAATATAATGTTATAGTAATATAATTTAATTTTATAATATATTTTGGAAACATTCTTATGTTTCTCTCCTTCACATGCTCCCGCTTTTCTCTCTTCCTTTCTCCGCCGTTTGATCATTTCCTCCGTCCTTTTGTTCTGGCCGTCCGACGATCTGACACTTGGCCAATTGCTACCGGATGCTCCTTTGCATTTGCACTCCTTTTAATTATATGAAAATCATATGATCATGCTATGTGTATCCTATATGATCGAGTCAATCGACTAATGAAACACTTGTAAGTTTAACAATGCAGTGGTAGGTACGATTTAGGGCAAGAAGTTAATCAGACATTAAGTTGTTATTGTTTGCCTAGACTAATATGAAATTATGTTTAAACTTTAGTAGTATTAGAATATAAGCTTCTAACTTAAAGTCAATTAATAATGAATAATTAAAGAGATCTATATTTTATATATACTAGTTAAGATTCTTTCAATTTTTGATATATGATGTTATTCTCTAATACGCTCACTTGAGATGATGGCTCTTTGGCCATTGATTTCGTTATATTCGGAGATGGATTGGCGACATCAATTTTGGGTCTAGATTATCGATAATTGAACCATTTTGGGTCGGATCGGCTTGGACAGTGTGAATCGTGGACTATGATACCATATTAGAATATAAGCTTCCAACTCAAAGCCAATTGGCAATGAGTGGAGAGTTCCATATTATATTATATATATATATATATATATATATTAGTTAGGATTCCTTTTTTCAATTTCCGATGTAGAATGTTATTCCCTAATAATTAAAAAATGTTATAGAACCATACTAATCGATGCTGTATTTTTGGAGATTAGTTGAGTTTTGACACAAATACTCCCGATTAACAAAAAAATACACTTATCAAGCTAACGGCGGATAAAACATCCAGATCAAAATATAATATCTAGAGTAGTAGTCAATGCAAAGTGTTTGCATGAACATTATCATCGCGTCCGAAATGTAACAAAGCTATGCTTCTTAACCTTATGTATGTTCTAAATGTTACCAGCTAAAGTGTTATTGTACCATAGAGACAAGTTTCTATTGTTTTCCAATTTAATGCATTATGACACCTAAATGCAAATATCATCTTACATAACAAAGCGTGTATGGACATTAATGAGTTGATAGCTAGCATAAGAGTGGCCACATTATATAATCACAAAGAAGAATAAATCTAATACAATGAATACACATCTCTTCTTGTCCTTCACATGTACTATTTAGTTTATAGACAAGCTTGTAGTAACATATATATATATATATATATACTGAAATTTATGAGAATGAGTGCAATGCTAATATAATGAAGAAGAAAAATATTAAAATAATAGAAAAGAAAGAATTGAGTGGGAAGCTGAGAGTAGTGGAAGAGTGGAGAGATAGAGAAAATATGAGCTGTTGAAAGAAAAGGAGAAGTGAAGAAGGAACCATGTTCATGTGTCAGAACATGTGCTTTGTTTTTTTTTTTTAATTAATTTTTTTGTATAATATTTTGTTACTTGTGACTTGTGAGACCTCTCCCTCTCCAGTCTTTTGCTTTGTCCCTAACCAATGCCCCATGTAGGCCAATCCAATTGATTCATTGTTCTTAAAAACAGAATATAGTTTATTGGATTTGATTTTCTTTATTCTCAATATTATATTGGAATATTTATATGTATATGTGTGTGAAAAGTAAAAATTTATATAAATAGATTGTTTAGGACATGATACTTTTTTTATAAGACTAACTTAGTTTGATTGGATAAGTTTTTTTGTCAAATAGTTAAATATCTAATATATAGTCTTTTTCACCTAAAATTTGATTTCTGAAAATAGTATAGTCTTGAGTGATAAGATTCCATTATTCGGGTTTGGAGAAAGTTGTGTTATTAATTGAATCTTGCCAATTTGTGACAAAAAAAAGTTGGTTTGATTTATTGTTATCATTTATGTGTTAATATATAAGTAACTAAAATATTATATTTATTTATCGAATTGTATTTTAGTTTGGTAGTTTGAATAATCCAGTTAGTGATTTGATATCAGGATTTCATCCTTTCCCACTACATTATTTTAAATTTAAAAAATGTAATTTTAAAGGTAAATTTATACTATGGATCGAACTTGTCGACCCAATTGTTGAAAAAAAAACTATTTATTAGAGCAAGTTTTAGGTTACTAAGTTGTTACTTAGTTGGATTGATGAGCTTGTTTTGATTGGCTCATTGGTTTATATGTTTAATTAAATTCACGAATTGAAAAATGTATATTATTCAGGTTTATTTGTAAATGTTCCAAATGTCTATCGTTTCACTATTTCTATAATATTTACAATTCAATTTAATACACTCTTTACTCTAAACAATCCAAACATCATTGGTGGTCCTCTTAACATTGTACTCTCAGAATATTCTCATTAGTTCTCTACATAAGACCAATCTTTAAGTTTCTACAACAAGCCCGGCAAAAAAAAAACTAGAGGGAGAAATATTTTTAACTAGAATTTGTATAACCTGAAATGCTAGTTTAATCAAACTATATATAGGTATCTTTTGCCACGAAAAGAAATTTTCCAAAAATAAGTTAAAACACAGTAATCAATTAGTGGAAAAGTGTAGCATATACGACACTGGCAAAACATATGATTAGTTTAAAAGTGTGAGTTGCTATCAAATAAAAACCATTTTAAAAGTTGAAAAGAAAAAATGAAAATAAAAATAAAGTAAAGTGTAATATATATATATATATATATATATTGTTTCACTTAACTATATAAAAGTTGTTATTTATGGAGTGTTTACTATGAACTTAAGATCTACTAAAAGAAGAAACTTGTTATGTTTACCAAAAAAAAAGAAACTTGTTATCAAAAACCATGTTTGGTCTGAAAAAGTTTACAAATTAAAAGAAGAAAATTTTCCGCCATATATACAAAAGAAGTAAAAACTAAAGAAAAATAGAAGAAATAATATATGGTAGGAGTTGTAATGTTTAATTTAACAACAAAATAAAGGGAGTAGTAATAATGTTGCGAGTTCATTATTCTCAATTTGTATAAAATTTTGATACCAAAAAAAAAATTTGTATAAAACTGAAAGTGGATGCCTATGAATACAAAACATGTTCATGCAAGTGTGCTTCCATGTGCTTCTCCTCTCATTCTCAAAATTTTAATCCACCCAATTCTGCTTCACATGTGCATGTATATATACACACATTGTATCATATATATATATATATAGATTGTGGTCCTTAATATTTATTTTTAAATTTATTATTTAAAGTTTTAGAATTTGTTTTTGTAACATTCTAATTTCTGATAAGAAAAAAGCAATTTTAATAAATAAGAAAACATGTCAAAATGTTTAATAGAGATCATTGAAAATAATACAAATTAACATGAATTTTCAAAATGAATGATATATACATATATATATATATATACCATTGGGATTATAGATTTATTCATGAAATATATATACCATTGGGATTAGATTTTGGTAAAGGTTTAAGAATTGGAATTTATGGTTAAAATCTTAATTAATGTTTGGTTTTCATGGTTTAGGTTTAGACTGATTTTTATAAGTAAGATATACAATTATTTTCTTTAATAAATCTTAAGACCAGCAAAATGATTAAGCATCAAGAATGAGAATATCTGACAAAACTGATTTATATGTGACAGAGTTTAGATATTCTTCTAGTTAGACTTTAATATAGGCTTATTAAACTGGGGTTTTAAAAAGAAGAGCAATAAAACTATAAAGCCAATAATGGTAAATTGTAATTTCTGAATATGTGAAAATCAATTTTATCCCAATAAAATTGGAGAAAAAAAACATACGGAATCTTCCGTAACGATTCGTACATGTTCACTGTCATATATGGTCACAAATCACAAGACTGCATCTTCTCCGATTTAATATCTATTTTACTATTATCAAATCACATTTTTATTTTATTTTAAGTAGTGATTTTTATAGATCACATGTTTATTTTGGAATTATAATGGTATTATCAATCTGCAATTTATAAGTCTGACAATCAACAAATATACATAGTAAAAACTGTTGGAAAATCAGCCATTTATTTAATATATTGTTTTGCTGTTAATCGTACCATTTGTTTTTGTGATATCAGCATATTTATATAAAAATTTATTAAAATTTAGTCATTAATTTAGTGATAATTTAACACGGAAGTTACGCGTTCACAACCATATATATAATATAAAAAAAAGTGAGGAAAAAGAATCGAACTTTAAAATAGTTCAACTTGTGACTAATCATCATGCATGTTACTGTGAATTTTGGTGAATTGGAAAAGTTTGATCTGAAAGAATAATAATAACAAAAAAGCAGTTTGTGTATAATAAGGTGGGAAACATAAGTAACGTGAAGGCAGTTTGATCTGTCGGGAAATTTATTTATACTTTATGGTCCTAATGAAAAATTAGATAAGGTTAATTAGTTTCATTACTTAGCTCGTGAACTTCATCATTTAATAATAAAATCTGATTTCAATACTGAAACAAAATCGGGAAATAATTCCCAAAGTTTATTTGGGCAGGATCGTAAATATGTTAGACTTCCGACGAAGGCCTATTCGAGGCGACAACAAGCAAAGAACAATGATCCGATCTGAATATTTGGGCCGTAACTGGGCCCTTTGAAAGCCCAAGTGATTTCATAAGAAAAATTTCCATCGCCGTTGATCTATTGTCTCTTTCTTCTTCCTCCTCGCCGTCGATCCTCCTCCAACGCCGCCTCCTCGCCGTTCATCAAGCTCTTATCTCCTCATCCCAGCGTCTATAGGTCTCTTCTTTGGTATTACCTAACTTTTGTCTTTCAGAATGTGAGAACGTTTCTTCAATATGTACTTATTATGATTATGGAATTTTGGCAATCAAAGACTTAAAAGAAAACCGATTATCAGTTTCACAGTTCAAAATGAATTCGTAGAGCTTGATTGCTTTCAAATTTTCAAACTTTTTTGTTTTCTTGTTTACTCTGAATATTAAACAAATTTTTGATCTGCAAACCACATTCATATCTACCATGTCTTATTTTGGAAGAATTAGATCCATAAAGAAACACTTAAGAATTATATTTATTGGAATTGATCATTGGATCAGTCTTGTTTCATTACTTTGGTTTTGGTATTATCAATGTAACTCTCTTCTGCAGGATATGCTGAAATACTGTATTGACTCAATATCATTTATGGTTTCAGATGGCATGGCTTGTGGTTTCTATATCTCTGATTGTTATATGGGTGGCTTCTTTATGCAAAATTTTCTTCGGAGCAACATCTAGCTCCAGAGCTGCTATTCTCGATGATGGAAAGAAACCGGACCCCGGTTTTCACTGGTTAATAACTTTGTGCAGAATTTGATATCTCATTGTATTTGGATTTCAGGTAAGACCTCTCACAAGAAAAATGTGATGTTCATTACCGCACATCCTGATGATGAGTCAATGTAAGATTTTTAGAATGTATCTCGCTGACATTAATGAAATTTCGAGAAAAGTGTTTTAGTATCTGTTTGATTGGTATGCTGAAAGATTAGTCTTTGACTTTCTCATCAGGTTCTTTTCTCCAACAATACACTACTTAACTTCCAGTGGCTTCAACCTTCACATGTTATGCTTGTCCACTGGTAATAACCCTTATCATACATGTTAAGTTAGTGGTTTACTTTGGTTAGCAAAATTTTCAGGAAGCTTGTAGGAGTCCTTTTGTTCCACAACATAATTATTAATCACATAACTGGGATACTACTGAAATGCACTTTTTGAATGCAAGTTTTGACACACTAGATGAATTTGTATGTTTAAGGTAACGCTGATGGTATGGGAAGCATTAGGAAAGATGAGTTGCATCAGGCGTGTGCAGTGCTCAAAGTAATCCAGTTTGACAAAAAAGGGTCTGCGATATATTTCTTGTCCTTGCAGTGAAAAATGTGTTTGTTTATATGTATATCGAACGTGATGCAGGTTCCACTCCAACAGTTAAAGGTTCTGGACCATCCAAATCTTCAGGTCAGTACTATCTTTATCTCCCCAACACATTTGTATCTTCCCACATCATCTGAGGTCACCGAGTATATTATATTCATCCTCTCAGGATGGCTTTGGGCAAGCGTGGAGCCATGATTTGTTAACAGAAATTATCCAAGAAGAAGTCACTAAGTACAATATCCACACGGTATGACTTGGCTCTAAAGCCTAGTTAAAGACACTCATCAGGATATCACTTATGAGTTGTCTGCCATCTGATTATCTATGTGCTGCTTTCAGATCATAACATTTGACAACTATGGTGTTTCTGGTCATTGCAATCACCGAGATGTGCATCGTGGAGTATTGTACGTCAGACTTCTTTCAATCCCCAAGTCATGAAACAGCAAAATCATTTCTCATCACTTGTTGTACATGCAGAAAGTTCCTTCAGACTGATGCAGGAAGAAATGTTAAAGCTTGGGAACTCGTAAGTTTTACTTTAGGGGACTGCATGGTCCTATTGATTGTGAACTTGACTCAGGTATATGAATTACATGGTTTTGTACATCAGGTAAGCCTTAATATCCTTCGCAAGTACTGTGGACCAGTTGACATTTGGCTTTCAATATTGTCCGCCAAAGAACAACCGAGTAAGGTAATTATCACAAACGAGCACCCTTGGAAAAGCTTTGAAGCAATGGCACAGCATTTAAGCCAGTGGGTTTGGTATGTCTCCTTATCTTTGTACATGATGAATATGAATTTATGATGAGAACTGAAACATGAATCTTCGTTGTTGTCGTCTTGAGGAAAGCTTTTTTGTTTATTTGTGATTTGTGCAGGTTTCGAAAGCTTTTTGTTTCGTTTTCAAGCTACACGTATGCAAATACGCTCAACAGAATAAACCCTTGACTCAAATTTTGAGGCAAAGGCGAAACAATTTTGAACATAAGTTGTAGCTTTGAATGTTGGTCACTGAAGCATAAAGCAGACATCTTAATTTTTCTCGTCTCTATGATTGAAAAACAATGTACATATATTTTATTTGAGGGTAATGCAATTCTGCCAAAAGTAAACAAATGTCATGTAGGAATTACAATGGTCAAATCTGAAACGTTCTTCATCGTCTGCAACACAACTCTACTTTGCCGTATCCTCACCTTAATTCAACATTTAGTTTCCTCTGCACCTCATCACGCACTTTAGTCTGCATTTGGATAAATCACCATTTTAAAACATTCTAACACAAACAACATCTAACATACCCAAATGCTACCTTTCTATTATGATTATCTTATCGTTATTTGAAAGGTGTCAAAAATGATTACCTGCAGTTCATTGACCTCTTCATCTGTAAGAGAGCGTTCCATGGAACGGAAAACTATTCTGTAACAATGACTAGTCATCCCTTTCTTATTGGTGAAATTGTCAATTAACTTCACCTGTAAATGCGATAATAGAGGCTATAAACAAACGCATTCTGAAGAACGTGATTCCACAAGTAAAGGAAAGCTGAAAAGTACTAAGATTCCTGTAATATATGTAGTTTATGCTCTATTAAATAATCAAAAGATCAGGTTTGTACCTCTTCGGCCAAATCTCCAGCAATTCCTCTAACAACTTCACAAAAGTTATTCTCTGTGAAGGAATCACTGATCCAGAAACTGATGTCCTTGTAACAAGGAGGAAACTGCAGAACAAGATTTCGTTTGCTGCTGTTATAACTCACACGACAAATGGGTCTTTAATTGAAATTATTAGTCTGCATGAAGATGGAAAATTGTTTACCTTTGAAAACGGCTTGAACTTGACTCCGAGCTCTCCCTTTTTAAACTGCACATAACATCAAAGATACTGAAGTGAGAGAAGAACTCAAATTTTGAGACCTTCAACTTCATCATCTGAATAGTGTAAGTTGTTAACCAAGTATTCACCTGGGATGTGAACCGTTCATCAGATGACCAGAACAGTCTTATATCAGGGATGTCAAACAAAACCATAGCAAGTCGCTCCAGTCCAAGTCCGAAGGCCCACGAAACATTATTTTCTAATCCACTCTGTTTTAAAATTCCTTGCTCTGTCACCCCACATCCCAAAACCTCCAACCAGTCTTCCTGAATTTAACAACCAGATAATGCTTGAGAAAACTGAAGTTTGTGTTAAATGCTATAATTTATAGCGGAAAACAATTTTGACATAGGTGTCCAGTCTTTCTACCATGTCAAGCTAGATCTACAATATGTGATTATCCATCCACCAAAAACCACCTATAAGGTTATGGGATAGGAGACCAAGCAAAATAGAAGTATGTCTCTTTAAAGCAAAGCAAGCGTAGCTATGCAATGTACAGATAGGAAAACGAAAGACTACCTTAAAATATATCTCAAGCTCAAAGGATGGATTGGTAAATGGGAAATATGTATCAACCCATCTCATCTCCACAGCACCTGGCGGCCAAAAAGAAATTCATGTTAAAGTGTCACAAGCTTGTTTTATGTAATAATCATCCTAAAGAATTCTTAATAAACCATACTTCATGTAATTTACACTTGCTGAAGAATTTAGATTGTTCATGGATCTTTTAAATACCAAATAAGTGGCGTGCCAATCCCTCAAGACATTTCTTTAAATCCTCAGCAGCATATAACGTGGGATCCATGCTAGACTCCTTCCAGTCCTCAGGAGAGAAAACACAAAAACCTTCCATCTGTAATAGATGGAGAAAAACAAAAACATCTAGTATAAATAAAAATGATGTTGAGCATCACAGCCAAACAGAAAACAAAAAGCCCACAGGGACCTCGAGAAAAGAACACCTGATGGAAAACCGGGTAATGAGTAGAATCAATCGAATCTCTACGGTAAACATCCCCGGTGACAAGGAAACGACTGTGACCTTTCCTCAACAGCTCTGCTTGGTGAGCACTAGTATGGCATCTCAAAACAGTTTGTGAGTCTACATAGTACGTGTCGTTTAGGCTTCTGCTTACATGATCAGCAGGGACTAACACATCATCAAAGTTCTGGAACCAAAAAAAAAAACAGGCGCAGAAAAGTTAAAGACCCGAACTCACATACAGAGGAAAAGTGATATAACCAGAAAGATACAAGCTTTAATATGGAAAACTTACTTGCTTTGTGGTAACAATTGGGGAGAGGTCTTCGAATTTTTCAAACTGTTTCGAGTAACTGGAATCAAAGTAGTCATAAATCGCATTTTTAATGATCCCAATCGGATGCTTATCCCTTCTGTGTAGTTGCATTCCTAGTTTAGAGAAAATCGAGTCTGGTACATTGTTTGTAGGATCATCATCTCTAACCACATCTGTGAATTCCTCCATTTGACAATCAAAACAACAAATTTCTTACTAAAACAACCAAAAAAGTTTTACATTTTTAATAGTAAGATGATCAATTTAACTTCATTTCGAGCAAGGCTAAAATTTATAATCCTTCTCTTGTTCACAATAACAATCTCCGAATGAGCTCTTATTAAAATGGAATCACTTCTATAATCAAATCTAACAACGAACCATTTCTAGCGATTGTGACGCCACCAATATCGACAGCAGAGACGATAGGGTATCGTCGTTTCTTCATTTTGGGGAGTGGTGAAGAATACACGGCGGAGGAAGAAGAAAACGAAGAAGCGAAAGCAAATCGTTTGAAGCCATTGCTAGATAGAAGAACGACGGAAGCTCGACTGACGAGAGTGGACTGAATTGAGAATATAGTCATGGTGTCTCAAGTTCGATGGTAAACGCAATAACAAATCCTTTGATGAGTAAACTCAGTCTATGAAGAAGGAGGAGACAAAGTCACCAAAGACGAAAATCGCGGCGGCGTTTGGCGGCTGCAAAGAGAAGAGAAGAAACTCGCCGTTTAGGAAGAGAGATGACATGTCATAACTAGCAGTAGGGTGGAGTTTGGATGGATTGAATCAAGGAATTTACTTCTATAGCCCTCGTCTAAAATACGTTTACAAAATTGCAAATTGAACTCTTTAAAGTTTCATTTTTTTACGTATTGAACCTTGATTGTTTCATAAATTAGGAACAAACTCAAAATTTTCTTTCTCTGTGGAATTGATGGTCGAAGCTTGAACGAACAAAGATCTCTTCCCTTCTGCAGTTAACCAATCTAGTTATATGTGAAACTATCTACAAGTGAAGCTAAAAAGCTTTGCTAAGAGTAAGCCCATCTTAAGGCTTAGCTCTTCTGCTGTATTTGGTCAGGAGATGTCTGATAAGACATGAAGTTTAAGAGCCAAGCTAATCCTCTTGGTTTAGAAAGCTCTTCAATAAGCTCGTGGCATCTTTGTTTTATCTCTGCAATTTCCTTCTCCATCTTCTCATGTTTACGTCTGAATTCCTGGTTAACAAATACGAGCACAGAGAGAGATTACTTATCAGGAGTTTGCGAGGAAAATTTATGGAAATCCTCAAAGAGATGCAACTGGAAATATATTAACATTGAATAAAAGAAATCACCGCTAGTTCTTGTTGTCGCTTCTCTTCTTTTCTTGCTTCTCCTCTGGCATTTCTTTGCACCTCGTAAACAAGAGCTGCTCCTGCAACCTTAGGGAAAGAAGAAGAAGAGTCTGTTTCAGAATGGAATCAATCAATATATAACAACTGTACTTAAGAGGAACAAACAAGTAATCTAATGGATCCTGCAGGGATTTTACAGATGCAGTACAAACTCACTGAAAGAGGACTCGAAGATCTATGGGCCTATGGCTATCAAAATTTCTTCTTTTTGGTCATTACTGATCAATAAAGATGTATTGAAAGACATGAGATTTAAGATACCGTGAAGGCGAATAGTTCCCCAAGAAGATCTGCAGCTGCTTGAACAGCTCTCTCTTCGTTTAAAGGACGAATAACTGCATCAGTAACACGACCAGAAGCCCGTCTTTGTAACTTTGTCGTAAACCTGTGATTAACCTGTCCAATTTCACAGTTTGAGCAACACAAAGTAGATCAATTTAAAATCTTTCACAACGTATAGCAAACCTTGATTCTTCCCCCAAAACCACAGATACGTGTACAAAAACTTATGCAGTCATATCGAACAAACACAGGGTTACTCGTCGATCGATGATCATAGCACAATTCATCAAACCCTAAGATCAGAAATTGAAAAGTGTGTTTACCTGTGCAATGTTGAGGATGAATTCACGGAATCTGGGATTAACTCCGGCTCCTTTCTTTAGGCGATTAGCGATAGGTTTGCAGATAGTTCGTAAAGCTAGGGTTCCTAACTTCAGAAGTGGCAGGACCATTCTCTGTTGCACAGATTCTTTGGCTTGATCATCAGAGAAGAAAAGGAATGTTTAGTTGGGTTTTTACTTTTCAATCTTTAAAACCCAATCAGACCTTGCTCGGCAAGAAAGTTTGGATTATTATTTAGTCATATCTGAAATTATTTTATTACAAATTTTGTAGATTCGGATCCTGGGTCGGGTTTCCTTGGCGGGTGGGTCGGATATTGGTGTTTTGATCCTTCAAGCTAAAAATGGGAGGGAAAGAGAGAGACAATGGCGTCCACAGGAATGGCGAAATCAAAGGGGATTTTCTGTGTCACTCTCTGCAGAAATCGATCACATGCCATGAGAATGAAAATTTATTTCCCACTCTTGGGTGAATCCAGAAGAAGAAGCGATCACGTTCATGAAAATTCGAGCGTCGACGGGTTTGGTGTTATACGAATATCGAATCACCGTCTTGTCCCCAATCCATTTCTTCGTCTTCTCTAAAGCTCTTTTAGCTTTGTCGATCGGAATTGCTGAAATTTTACACGTTTCTTAGAGCGATTGAGGGAGCAACTTCACAGGTGGTCGATTTTTTTTCATAAGGGTATTCCTGTTCATGGGATCTTCGATTTTGTTAGATTTATTAGAATGTGAGAATGGTTTTTTGAGATACAGTAGCTTTGCACATATAGATGTGATATCTCAAGAATGAACCTGTGTATATGTTGCTTACTATGCACTGAAAGCTTGTTGTGTTTGCTAAAAATGCCAGGAAGAGTTACGGAATGGCTGAAAACATATTGGTGGATTCTCATGTTTGGGTGGAAGACCCAGAAATAGCATGGATTGATGGGGTTGTACTTAATATAAAGGGAGACGAAGCAGAGATTAAAACTAAAGATGACAAAGAGGTAAAAGACTTCTTTCCTCCGGTTATCTACTAATCTTGTAGCTCATATTGCTTCTATATGTTTAGGATTCAGCACTTAGTGATCATCAAGGAATGTTGTTTTGCAGTCATATGTCATGTTAAAGAAATGGTCAAGGGATTATTTTCTTGAATATCCAATTTGTCCAAAATGTTGGCATTGCTTTTAGTCGTTTGATTTCAAAAACCAATAACTGGAGCTTTATACAGAACTCTCTGTTTCAATGTGTTTCTAATGCCCTTACAAGCTTTTACTGGTGCTGTTTTGCATTCCATACTCCTGATTCACATTATCCTGTTACTGGACAGGTTATTGCCAACTTATCAAAACTCCATCCAAAAGACACTGAAGCTCCTACAGAGGGAGTAGAGGACATGACAAGATTATCTTATCTACATGAGCCAGCAGTTCTCAATAATTTGGCAACCAGATATGAGCTCAATGAAATTTATGTAAGAATATTTCATTTCTGGTTGCAAACCAAAAATTATCCTCCTGATCCTTGGTAAAATCCATCAATAAATGCAGTGATAGGCAGGATTCTGTTATAATTTTTTGACATCATGACAGACTTATACAGGAAATATTCTTATTGCTGTCAATCCCTTCCAAGGACTCCCTCACCTCTATGATGCTACTGTAATGGAAAAGTACAAAGAAGCCTCGTTCAAAGAGCTGAGTCCTCATGTTTTTGCAATTGGTGGCATCGCATATAGGTTATTATTTGATTTTTATTGTTGTTTTCTATAAAAGTGACAAGTGGGTTTTAGTTAATAGTTTGAGAAAATTTGCAACAGGGAAATGGTCAATGAGGGCAGGAATAAATGTATACTGGTCAGTGGTGAAAGTGGGTCTGGAAAGACGGAAACAACTAAAATGCTTATGCGTTACCTTGCATACTTTGGAGGGCATACTGCAGCGGAGGGAAGGACGGTTGAAAACCAAGTTTTAGAAGTAAGTTGTGATCCAAGTATGTAAAATTACAGTCTCCTACACTAGAGGGGCGAGGTCTTAACATTGTTGCCTCAATCAATGATAATTTTAAAGCTATATGGAAGAGTTTCTATCACTTTTATCTACTCTAGAAACAAGATTGTTTTTTTATTAAGCTTTCTCGGGTATATAGTTTGATCCCTTCCTTGACACCCTTAATTTGGAGCTTGTTCATTATATGATAACACTTTCTAGTTCTGGTTTTAATTATTTGTGGCAATTGGGTTATGTTACAGTCAAATCCAGTTCTCGAGGCATTTGGAAATGCAAAGACTGTTAAGAACAACAATTCCAGGTAAACTTAGAGCTTTTATTATCAAGTGCTTCTATTTCTTCTTGTTTGGCTTTGCTTCTCGGCCTGTCCTTTTTACCTACTGTTAATCATATTTATCATTGCTTTTAAGAAATCGTAATGCTTCGTCTTGTTACAGTCGTTTTGGGAAATTTGTGGAGATCCAGTTCGATGATGTAGGCCGAATATCAGGGGCAGCCATCAGAACTTACCTTTTGGAGAGGTCACGTGTTTGCCAAGTTTCAGATCCTGAACGTAACTATCACTGCTTTTATCTCTTGTGTGCTGCTCCCCCTGAGGTAGGTTTTCTAAGGTTTCTATATCTTTGCAGAATGAATCTTTGGAGTGATATTTGATAGATAAAATTTGCAGGATGTTGAGAGGTTTAAGTTGGGGGATCCTAAGTCATTTCGCTATCTTAACCAATCTAGCTGCTACAAACTTGATGGTGTAAATGATGCAGAGGAGTATATTGCTACTAGAAGGGCTATGGATGTAGTTGGAATAAGTGCAAAAGAACAGGTTTGCACTTTCTTCTTTGCAGTTTGCCTATCACTTGTTGATTGCTAATAGGAACATCTCTATCTTCTTCTTTTTTGTCTCTTAAGGATGCAATTTTCAGAGTTGTAGCTTCCATTCTCCATCTTGGAAATATTGAATTTTCGAGGGGAGAAGATGTTGATTCATCATCTCTAAAAGATGAACAGTCAATGTTTCATCTCCAGATGACATCTGAACTGCTCATGTAATATTCGGCTCTTTTACTTTTCCAACTAAAAATCATATTATTGGACTGCCTTATAAGTACAACTTGCTATATTAGGTGTGATCCTCAATCCTTAGAAGATGCTTTGTGTAAGCGTATGATGGTTACCCCAGAAGAAGTTATCAAGAGAAGTCTTGATCCTCTCGGTGCTGCCGTTAGCAGGGATGGTTTAGCAAAGACAATATACTCTAGACTCTTTGATTGGTAAATTTTCTGTGTCAACATCTAAATATCTTTTTCCATCTGCCGCTGAGGGTGACATCTGCTAAAAGTCAGGACTCATTACTATTTTCCAGGTTGGTAGACAAAATAAATATCTCTATTGGGCAAGATTCTCACTCTAGGCGCTTGATCGGAGTCCTTGACATCTATGGTTTTGAGAGCTTTAAAACCAACAGGTGATGGCCGTGAGCATGCATGGCTCACTGCATCTTAATTTTTAAAACACAGCCAGTGTCCTATCGTCTATAGATTAACTTTCATTTCCTCTGTTCCTTGACTTTAGTATGAAGAATACATTGTATGGGAGCCTATACTCTGAGCTGATATGATAATCATATTATTTAGCTTTGACATTAACTTTGTGATCTTACGAATAGATATCTTATCACCTAATCTGACCTCTACTGCAGTTCTTTTTTTTTTTCTTATACTAAAGTTGTTCACTGACTTGTTAATATTTTCCAAGCAGTTTTGAGCAATTCTGTATAAATTATACAAATGAAAAGTTGCAACAACATTTCAACCAGGTATGAGGTCAGTCATAGGTTATGGTGCTGATTTGGCTCACGAGTCTGTTTGTTAATCGGAACTCATTAATATTGTACAGCATGTATTTAAAATGGAACAAGGTGATTATGAGAAAGAAGAAATAGATTGGAGCTATGTGGAGTTTGTTGATAATCAAGATGTTGTGGATCTGATTGAAAAGGTTAGTTCAATCTAAGTACGTATTTCTTTCCATGTACAAAGACAGATCCATGGCTTAATAGTATATGTATGACCAATTTGGGTAATTCAAATACTGGGAAGTAGAAGTATTTTTAGAGAGTCTTACAGCTCAACTTATGTATTTACAAAAAATGCTTACACTTGAAGCCTGAAATCTATGTTGGATATCTTTCCTATATAAAATATAAGAACATCCTGAATTATTTATGAAAACATGCAAAAGTTATCTATTTTCAAATAAGTATCCTGGTTTTTTTTTTCTTTTTGTCAACATCAAGTGTCCTGGTTCACTATGCCTTCTTTTGACTTGATAACACATGGAGTAACAGTTTTTTTCTTAATTCATGGAAAGGTCTATGATTTCCATTACTTCATGCTGCATTTTTTTTTCTTCTTAACATATGATTTTATTCTTTTGCAGAAACCGGGTGGTATTATTGCTCTTCTAGATGAAGCATGGTATAATAAATTTGTCACCTCATGCAGCATATTTTAGTGTTTTCTTGCACAGTTAACCATCTTCTACAAGCACCATAATGATGCGCTATCATTGTTTATTCTCTGTGCAGCATGCTACCAAAATCAACTCCTGAAACATTTTCGGAGAAGCTATACAGCACATTCAAGGATCATAAGCGCTTCATGAAACCAAAATTGACTCGATCAGATTTTACATTAGTTCATTATGCAGGGGATGTAAGTTGCATTCCATACTCTGTTGCATTCAGAATAAAAAGTAGACTTAGTTACGATTTTTAAGATTTCTTTCCCAATTTATTCATTTCAGGTTCAATACCAGTCCGATCAATTTTTAGACAAAAACAAAGACTATGTTGTTGCCGAGCATCAAGATTTGTTAAATGCTTCCAAATGTTCTTTTGTGTCAGGCCTCTTTCCTCCTCTTTCTAAAGAGAGTAGCAAATCAAAGTTTTCCTCAATTGGCACTCGTTTTAAGGTAATTTGTCTGGAAATCCATCAAGACATCTAACTCATACATATGACTGGATGATTAGACCACACATAAGATATTGTTGAGATTTGATACCACATTTATCATCTGTATGGGCTGACATGTTCAAGTAATTCGTGCAGCTACAATTGCAACAGCTGATGGAGACTCTGAACTCTACGGAACCCCACTACATTAGATGTGTTAAGCCAAACAATTTGTTGCAGCCAACAGTGTTTGAAAATGCCAATGTCTTGCACCAATTACGCTCTGGGGTCAGTGTTTCTGTTGAATTTTTAATTAAAAAGTTTGATGTCTTGGGGTGTTATATGATCTTATTCTTACGCAGGGTGTCCTTGAGGCCATCAGAGTGAAATGCGCTGGATATCCAACAAATAGGACTTTCATTGAATTCTTAAATAGATTTGTCATTCTTGCGCCAGAAATTCTGAAAGGAGAGTATGTATCAATTCTGCCTGTTAAGCTTTAAATTCCTTCCACTCTTGTCTGCTTTATTGCTCCTTCAGTCTGTTCATTGCAGTTTCCTTACCTTACACTGTAATCAGGTACGAACCAGATGTTGCATGCAAGTGGATTTTGGAGAAAAAGGGGCTTACAGGTTACCAGGTAAGGTTCCTAGGAAGGTCACTAACTGTAAAAGCAATCCTTCTTTTGCATGACTTGTATACGTGTAGGATTTCCAGTATTCCATGAAACTTGAGTTTCTCAGATAGCATCACTTTTACCTTGGTGCTTGTTGATGATATAATATATAATTTGCAGATTGGAAAAAGTAAAGTTTTCCTGAGAGCTGGACAGATGGCTGAGCTAGATGCACACAGAACAAGAGTGCTTGGCGAAGCAGCGAGGATGATTCAGGGGCAAGTTAGAACTCGTCTGACTAGAGAACGATATGTTGTCATGCGGAGGGCGTCAGTTCGCATACAGGCTAATTGGAGAGGTGAGTTCCTTAGATTTTTTTCTGGTATTATGGTTTCATTTATATGCGGAGGAAATCAGGAATGCTGATAGTCTCGTTTGCATAATTAAGGAAATCTTGCACGAAAGGTATCCAAGGACATGAGGAGGAATGAAGCTGCCATTAAAATTCAGAAAAACTTACGTAGACAGATTGCTAAGAAAAATTACAACACGACCAAATCTTCCGCAATCACCTTGCAAAGTGGAGTTCGCTCAATAGTTGCACGTCATGAATTCCGTTATAAATTAACAACTAGGGCAGCAACTGTGATTCAGGTCCTTTTCTTATCACCCTTTCCGTATGTATCAAAATTCTATTGGAATCTTCAATTTCAAGAGCTAAAAGTGACTTCACTCTTATAAACTTACAGGCGTATTGGCGTGGTTACAGTGCTATATCTGACTACAAGAAACTGAAAAAAGCTTCTCTTGTTTATCAAAATAAACTCAGAGGACGAATTGCCAGAAAGCAGTTGGGACAGTCAAAGCAGGTATTGCAAATTAATCCTTGCACGTTGTTTGAGTATCAAGTGTGTTAATTTATTCAGCATGTAAAGATACATAGAACATGGCTATTTAAGTAGGGGAAGAAGTATTCTGTTTTAATTGCTGTAAGTCGTGGGTATAGGCTGTCAGAAAAGAAGAGACAGAGAATGAAAGAAAGGTGGAAGTTTCCAATAGAGCGGAAGAGCCAGATGATTTGTCATGTGCACTGCATTTAGAGAAAAGTGATGATGCAGAGATTGGACATGAACGAAAGGTTTCCATCGAATCAGACAATGGACTTGATAGGTCCTTTGTAATGCGTTCAGAGCAAAGTGATGATGAAGAGATAGGACATGAAAGAAAGACAACATATACCATCAATGCAGAGGATGGACTTAATAAGTCTTTTGTAACGCATTCAGAGCAAAGTGATGATGAAGAGATTGGACATGAAAGAAAGACGAAACATTCTGATGGAAATGATAAGTCCTTCGTGATGCATCCAGACCAAAGTGATGATGAAGAGATAGAACATGAAAGAAAGGCAAAACATTCCATCCGAGCAAAAGATGGAACTGAGACGTCCTTTGTTCTCAATTCAGAGAAGCCTTACAATACTTTTTCTGTTGTTGGCCAAACAACAGATTCCATCCGTGATACAGAAATTGAGTCCCTCACTGCAGAAGTTCAGATGCTGAAGGTAATATTTCTATATTCACCAACGACAAATAATTTATATAGCAGACGGCTACCACAACTAGCATGCTAATTATCTCTGGAATTTGAAGTTGTTCAACTGATTTGTTGCATGAATATCAACCTGATACACAACCCTAAATCCTGAATCATATGCATTGCGGGTATCAATTTAATTAAATGCATGGAGGATAAACTGAATTCTTATTATATTCTTCAGGCCTTGTTGCAAGTTGAGAAACAAAGAGCTGATATTTCCGAAAGAAAATGTAATGAAGCTCGAGCACTTGGTGAGAGAAGACGTAAAAGATTAGAAGAAACAGAGAAAAGAGTTTACCAACTTCAAGACTCTTTGAACAGGTATTATTGATTAGTAATTTTAACATCCATTGATTATCTTGGATATATCTTCCTTCAGACACTATTTTGACTGCTTAGTTAGAAACTTTAATTTAAAAAACTTGTACATTTACTGATGCTAAGTCATGTTTAGTGTATTCCAGGTTGTTATATTCTATGTCAGACCAATTCTCGCAACTGAAGTCCATCTTGAGATCTCCTTCTATGTCAACTTCAACGGTGGCTGCAGCGCCTGTTGTGCGTGATGATCTTGCTGACAGCTCTGAGAACTCTGAAGCTTCATCAAGTGATTCTGATTTCACTTTTCCTGCTCCATCTGCTTCCTCAGACAGTTTTTCGAATAGCAACCAGAACCAGCTGCAAGTCATTGTTCAGGATCTATCGACCACGGAAGCTAAAGGTCAGTGGTAATAGCACTAAAATCCCGTGAAAGATTGCATGTCATTTATGTATGAAACAATAAATTGGATTACATTTTCAATTGGTGAAGTTCAAACTCTTGATTTATTTCTTCACCTATACATCTAAATTTCATCTGTTACACCATCCTTTACATCCAACTTAAGATCAACATTTTGCACAAGGTATACATTGTTAATGGAATCATCCTTCTTCTCATCTTGTAGAACAATAATATTGCAGGGACAGAGAACTATGACAGTGATAAGGAAGGGGGCTTTGAAGATTACTTTTGATGATGAAGCGCCGATTTAATCTCTCTACCAGATATTTGTCATTCTGATAATTTATTAACTCCAATTTTGTGCCACAGGGCAATTGTTATAGTGTTTACACTTAGTTCGGACTCTCAATTGTAGTTTCCTCACGAGTAGATACTGCAATAACTGTGTAGGGGTCATCAATCTGACAGGTTCCATGTGGTTAATGCATAACACAAGCTATGTTTGTTAATTCAATTTCTACAATCGTTGCTCTATAATAGAATTTTCTAAATTTGTTTTTGTCCTCATTATAGTGTTCTATGCCTTGATACCCTGAATAAAATAACAAGCACCAGTGGTCTAGTGGTAGAATAGTACCCTGCCACGGTACAGACCCGGGTTCGACTCCCGGCTGGTGCATCAAAGCAAGTTTAACGTACTATTTTATTTTTTCGAATGTCTCAAAATTCTTAAGCGACACTATTTACGCATTAATAGAGTAAAAACATAAAAACTAGTACATGAAGGAAACTTTTATAACTTCTGTGAAACAAAAGTCCTCATCTTAATCACTACATCACACTATAACACTGGAGGCATATCATTCATTAAAACGATGGAGATAATAAGGTTGTATGGAGGAGAACGAAAACATCATGAGATCATGGATGGATGGTTTGCCAGCTTTAACGAGTGAGATAGTATATGACTAGAAATAAACCCACAAACGAAGCCACGAGTGTCAGCATTCTTCGGCTTGATTTTGTCTCAAAAACCTGCGAACATCCAATTCCACAGATCAGAAATACTCGAACAAAATATTAGAGAGAGAGAAGAGAGTCATTCTACTTGGATTTACCGTTTTAAACCTGTCCATGGTGCCTGAGAGAAACCCCCTTGATGAATCCATATCATTGCCCTACATAGAAGCCTTGCAAAATGTTCAGTAACAGTGGCATCTATGAAAAAATATGAAAAATACATAGCAAGAAAAGATTAGGAAATACCATTCTGTCAAGCATGCGGTTATGAGAATCAACCTCTTCATTTATATCCCCAGATAGCTGTTCATGTTTAAGGATATAGATCAGAATCTGCTTTAAAGCCTTGAGTTATGCATATAAAGTCCGATAAATATGATACTATGTTATGGTTTCCATACTACAATTGTAGCATTAAGTTATACATATACAATATACAATTTACTGCAACCGTATGCTCCTACAACGTTTATGGCTTTTTATCTACTAAATGTCCTGTTTCATGTTTGATTTGATGGTATGCTCCCAATTCATTAGCGCTGCACACAAGTTTGAACATGACAGAGAATCACTAGCAAGCTTACTCGTTTTAAGAGAACAACTCTGTCTTGCAATCCTTCCAAAGCACGCTCATTCTCATGTTCATTGATTTCATGAGAGTAAGACGAAGCACCTCTGATTCCTCCCTCTTCAATGCCATCAAAGAGAGAACTTCTACCACCACGAGGCTCCCTGAAAATAATATTAGACCTCAGTAAGGAAACACCCAAAACGAGCCATCTTTCTCTCTATCATGATTTGCTAAAGAACTCAAAGCAACTAATCTCTAAAAAGCAAAAAGCTTAAGCATAGGTTATGCAAACACCATGGCTCACTTGCAATTATGAGAAACTCAGATGCTATCTGGGAATTTCAATTCAGTTTTATACGATCACACCAAACATCGATTCAGCCATTTCAAAGTTTAGAAGCGAAACCTAAATTAGAAGAATTAACACTGATCTACATCTTCCAAAATACAGAGCGACAGTCCTATTTGTTTTAGCGACTACAATATTTATTGCTTCTTCAGATCCGCCCGATGAACCTAATCTACAAATTACAGAACTCATAAAAACGTATCTAAGCACCAAAATTTCACCGATGTTTATCTCCATACTCGAATAAAGATGTGTTGATAAAATTAACGATTTGAATTCGGCGAGCTAACCTTCTAGGATTCATCGATCAACCAAATAACCGAAACTTCACGATTTCGCTTCAAGGTTCGTCAGATGTTTCCAGATTTCACCTGAGATCTACGATTTCAGAACGCGAATTGAGGAATGAAACGGTTGAAATGTCGAAAGAGAAGCTGTGAGTTTTATCCCTTTAAGCAAATCAACACTCAACAGACAGACGAAAATGTTTTCTCCCACGTGTCTACAGTCTACGCTAAGTAATATTGATAAATAAACAACTATGGGGTCAAATTGTAATTTTAAAAATTATTTTGGGGCCAAAAAGTAAATTGAGTTATTAGCGGAATAGGTCCCGCGTTTTTTCCTCTTTTTCACGAATCAGATTCTAAACTCTTTTCTATACAAAAACCCAAGTCGTCGGCTCTGTTACTCCGCCGTCCTCGTGTCGGAACCCTAATTCAAACGTCGAAGAAGCTTGATTTAGTGATGGAATCCAATGGGTCAGTTTCATCGACGGTTAACTTGGAGAAGTTTCTTTGCGAGCGATTGGTGGATCAGTCACAGCCGATCTCGGAGCGATTTAGAGCTCTCTTTTCTCTTCGCAACTTGAAAGGCCCTGGACCTCGCAACGCTCTGATTCAAGGTTTTTTTAATCTCTGGTTCTCTCAATCTTCTTTGCTTGTTTGAAATTTCCTTTGCACGGTATCAGAAAGAGAAGAGATATTGTTACTTTGGGGAGAACATTGCCATGTTGTGATTTTTGTGCTACCTGTAGCATTACTGATTGTTTCTTAGTTTTTCGTATGGAAGATTTTTATCGGTCATTGATGCTGGCATAAACTTATCCATCTTTTTTCTTTTCTGTAGCATCCAGAGACTCATCTAATCTGTTAGCACATGAAGCTGCCTTTGCATTGGGTCAAATGCAAGATGCTGAAGCAATTCCTGCTCTAGAGTCAGTACTTTTTGACATGTCTTTGCATCCAATCGTTCGGCATGAGTTGAGTATTAGTTGATCCTTGTGATGGAGTTAATCTCAGATTGTCCATGTTTCCTCTTTAACAGTCTTACATTGGTTGATACTTACAAATTACTAATGAGCTATTGGCATAACAGGCAGCTGAAGCTCTTGGAGCCATTGGTTTAGCTGGTAATGTTGACATTTTAAAGAAAAGCTTGAATTCGGATCCAGCTCAGGAGGTTCGGGAAACATGTGAATTAGCTCTCAAAAGGATTGAAGAGCTTAGCAATGTTGATGCTGAGAACCAATCAACCACAACAGAGAAATCACCTTTTATGTCTGTTGACCCAGCAGGCCCAGCTGCTTCAAACTCTTCTGTCCAGCAACTGAGGTTCCTTCACATTTGATCAACTCAAAATCCTCTAGATTATTTACCAGTTTGTAACAAATTATTGATTAAGATCATCAAACTACAGGCAAATTCTCCTGGATGAAACTAAAGCCATGTATGAGAGATATGCTGCACTCTTTGCCCTTCGGAATCATGGTGGAGAGGAAGCTGTGTCTGCCATAGTTGATTCTTTGGGTGCTAATAGTGCCCTTCTACGCCACGAGGTTTGTCAAGGAACCTTCATATAATGCTTTCAGTTTGGGTCATATGTTTCCTCATGAGAAGTTAATTTTCGAAGATGGTCATAGACTTGGATAAGCTTATTTTTGTTAAGATCTTTTACCTTGAAATTTATGTTATTGTTCTCCAACCTTAAGCTGTATGAGATGCTATTTTTCTTAAGGTTGCTTATGTGTTGGGCCAATTGCAAAACAAAGCTGCCTTAGCTACTCTAAGCAAAATACTAAGAGATCTGAACGAGCACCCAATGGTTAGACATGAGGCTGCAGAAGCGCTTGGTTCAATTGCAGGTATCTTCCCTAAAATGCAATTTTATAGCTCGAGACTATCACAAATTTACCGTCTTTACTTACTCTTTCTCATTGGTCAGCGTCTCTACTTACTCTTCTCATTGGTTGGCGTCTTTACTTACTCTTCTCATTGGTCGGCTGTTTTCAGATGAGCAGAGTATTGCATTGCTAGAAGAATTCTCAAGGGATCCTGAGCCTATTGTTGCACAAAGCTGTGAAGTTGCATTAAGTATGTTGGAATATGAAAATGCAGGAAAATCATTTGAGGTAAAGTACTTTGATCTGAAACTCTTACCCTCACATATATCTATATATGCGATGAATGCCCTATTGAATCTGTGATGACCATATCTGGCAGTTCTTTTTCACACAAGACCCACTTGTTGCCTAAGAATGCTTTAACGACTTAACCATTCTTCTTCGACCATTTACCAACAGAGGAATACAAACTATAAACACTTTCTACAGTGAGAGAAGAAATTGTTACTTAAACATCTCATTGTGTACGATTATTATGATTTTCTTCACTATGTTTTAAAACTAAGAAGATACATTGTCTTATGGGTTTATGGAAGTTCCATTGTTAGAGAAAGGGAATGAGTTTAGCCAGATAGTTGGACTTCGTAGGAAAACGTGTCTCGTCTTTCTTCTTAATTATTCTTCTTAGTCATGATCTAAGGCTATAACTGACAAACTATACATATTTATTGTATATTTATATGCAAAATCTTAAACATCTAATAAAATATGAAATGAGTTTTGTCATCTATCAAAGAGTAACTATCAGATGTTAAGAATTGTCTTCTATAGAATAAGAAAGCAAATCAATCGATAAACTTATATCTTTTCAATTGTTTATCTACAACAACAAAAAGACCATACTTTAATTCAACGTTATAAAGGATTAAACATGTTTACCTAACTATAATTAAGAAGTGTCTAAATTAATAATAGTGGTTTTGGTATTTTTGACGAAATGTCCCCTAAATTGCATGCAACTTTACTACTTAATTTGTTCTTTGTCACTTCCAAAATGCTTTTATTATCTTTAAATCACTCATTGGTTTTGCTTATGCTAACTTTCACTAGTCTAATGTAATCCAAAGTAGTTTATGTTAGCTTTAAACTTTGATTAGTCAAAATAACATTTGAATATAAACATTGTCTTTCTCTAATTATAATACGAAGTAGTTGATAAGATAATATTGTTATAAAAATTTCACATATATTAAGAAAACATTGATTAGTTTAGTTTCCTAAAAAAAATATGTTTTATCACAAATTCTAAAATAATTTAACAAATCGCAAAACAATCTGTAGAATTTGAAGAGTCAAAAAGACTAAAACACTATAAATTTTGCATAGAAATCTTAAAATATCAATTAAAATGAAACAATTTTTTTTTTCTAAAACATCAATTATAAGTAAACGGATGGAGTAACATTTAGTAGTAGCCTCAGACCTCGAGAATCGCCAAGCAACTCAAACAAGATAAGCAATTCGATTTCTCAAATTGTGTTAGAGGAAAACCTATCTCGAATTTATGAAAGAACATTAGTGGTATCAGTACGTAAACTGAATAATGCTTTATTGAATGATAACGACAAACCAATGCTCTTGAAAACAAAAATTTGGATCTTCTAATACACGAAATCGTGATTAGGAATCTCGAGTTTTGAGTTTCAAAAGAAGTTTTAGGTAAATCAATAATGACAATATAGGATAAACAATGACTTAAATAAGAAATAAAAGAAACATAACAAACTAAGGATAAGATAAGTTTTAAGGTAAATCTTCGAGAATCTCAAAAACTTCTCCAAACGGTAGCTTGTACGTCAAGTCATTGCTAAGTCTCAATCATCGATGTTTCCTATAACAAATCTCCCTCGTTTTAAGAACCTTGTCCTCAAGGTTCAAATGATGGAAACTGTCGTTTCAAATCAAACAACAACTCCCAAGTTGCTTCACTTTCGTCACTATGAGACCACTTAACCAATACCATTGTAGCCGCTTGTCCTTGATGTTGAACCATTTGGCGCTCCAAAACTTGTTCTGGTACCTTACTTAAAACATCCGAAACCACTGAAGGTAAGGTCTTAGAAGTCGGAACATTACCTACCATCACCTTTAATTGTGAAACATGGAAAACTGGATGCACTTGAGATGAAGATGGTAACTCGAGTTTGTAACCTACTTTACCGTAACGGTCAATAATCTTATAAGGTCCAAAATACCTTGGACTGAGCTTTTGATTAGATCTCATTACCATCGATTATTGTATATATGGCTGAAACTTGACGTAAACATAACCTCCAATGTTGAGCTCCTTTTTACTTCTATGAACACCGGCATTTTGCTTCATATGATGTTGAGCTCTTTACAAATGAAAGTTTAAAATCAAGAGCATATTTTCTCGATCTGTAGGCTTTGAGCAACAACAACCACTTCAGATTCACCGGGTAAATAAAATAAATGGATAGGAGGCAGTTGACCATACATAGCTTCATATGGTGTAATTTGTGCAGATGTGTGAAAATTGGTATTATACCAATACTCGGCCAAAGGCAGCCACTTACTCCATAAGTGTGGTCGATTGCTTGTCATACAACGTAAATAAGTCTCTAATCCTCTATTAACAACTTCGGTTTGACCATCACTCTGAGGATAATAAGTACTTGAAAGATTCAATGCCACACCTTGCAACTTAAACAACTATTGCCAAAAATCGCTAATAAAAACAGAGTTGCAATCACTAACAATGCTTCTAGGACATCCGTTTAGTTTAAAAACATTGTCCAAAAAGGCTTGGGCCACGGTTATGGTTGTATATGGATGACTTAAAATGAGAGAAGACTACTTAGTAAATGAAGGGCATTTATCCTCTTTAACTGAAAAATAACTCTTTAGTCTTGAATGACTCTTCGGTCTTGAAAAAGGCTTTTAATCTCCCAAAATCCTTGTTTTATGAGCTGGCTTCTTGGAGTTGTCTTTTGGTCTCCCAAATTTCGTCTTTTATAAGGTACCTTCTAAAACCTACTAAAAGTCTCCTTATGGACTTGTAAAAGACTCAAAACGGGCGGGACTTGATGAGTATTATTCCCAACGAATTCTTCTTGGTGTTCCTTGTCCAAAAAGCTTTGAATCAATCCACAAAGATTTTCTTGAAGTTCTTTAGCACATGATCTTGTAATGGGACCGGTTGGAATCTCCAAAGCTTGTTGAAACTCCTTTGGACTGAGCTTGGCTTTGACTTGCGGTTGCTTGATCGTCCTTTGTGTTTGGTCCTCGTCCATGATCACATCATCCCCTTCCTCTTGAAAAGGATTTGAACTCAAATCTGGATCGTCTAGATCAAAAGGAATCAAGTCAGAAATGTTGAATCTAGAATTGATTTTGTACTCACTTGGCAAGTCGATCTTGTAGGCGTTTTCATTGATCTTTTCCAAGACTCGAAATGGTCCAATAGCCCTTGGCATCAACTTAGACTTCCTTTGAGCTGGGAATCTCTCCTTTCTCATGTGAACCCACACTAAGTCTCCCGGTGTAAAACTCTTCCCACGCCTTCCTTTGTACATAGGCTGATGTGAAACCAAAGCTCACTCGATCTCACAAAGTAATTTTGGTGTTTTCTCTCTTTGTGTGTTTTACTATTTGGCTCACCCTTTTTCTGTTTATTCATTTTCGGTGTTTCTCTTTCAAGTTCACTCTCTTTTTGGTGTTTAGTGTTTAAAGCACTCAAAACTCTCTCCTCTTGTTGCTTTAGAAGCAAATAATCTTGGTAAATATCATTAGGAGTCATCAGAACAAGTGTAATAGTCTTCCCTTTGAAACTAAATGAATGTTTGTTGGAGAATCCATCATGTAAAACTTTCCTATCATACTGCCACGGTCTCCCAAGAAGTATATGTCCAGCTTCCATCGGAACAATATCACACAACAGCTCATTTTTATACTTCCCAATGCTAAACGGATTCACAACTTGTTTGGATACTTTGAGCTCCCCAAACTCACTCAACCATTGTAGCTTGTACGGTTTTGGATGTCATCAAGTAGTTAATCCTAACTTCTCCACAAGAGTAGTGCTTGCCACATTCATGCAACTTCGTCCATCAACTATAAGGCTATACACCTTATCAAGAACAAGACATCGTGTGTGGAACAGATTCTCACGTTGCACATTCTCCTCTATTTTGCTTTGCACCCTTAATGACCTTCTAGCTACTAAAAGTTCACCTCTGGCTGCGGACACCTCAAGCTCATTTTGAGAAGATGAAGAATCTGAAACCTCTTCTTCCTCAGTTTCATACTCTCCGTTGGGTTTAAGTATTATAACCCTCTTGTTTGAGCATTCATTTGCATAATTTCCCCTGCCATGACACTTAAAACACTGCATATCACGGTTCCTTGTAGATGAAGATTCAGCTTTTCCTTTGACGTCTTGTCGGATAAGATTTGGCTTTGACTTAAACTTAGGTTTGTGAACAGATTTTTCTTCACGAAAGTATGACGTGGAGCATTAGAACTTGAACCAAAAGCTTGTCGAGTATTACCCTTCCTCTTGAGCTGCTGCTCAACCAAAATAGCTTTATGCAACATGTCCTCCAACTCCACATAGTGTTGTATTTCTACTCGATTTTGGATCTCACGATTCAAACCACTAAGAAATCTGGCCATGGTAGCCTCACGATCTTCATCAATATTGGCTCTCATCATAAGAATTTTCATCTCTTGGAAATAGTCCTCCACACTACGGTTCCCTTGCACCAATCTTCTAAGTTTTTGATGTAGTTCTTGGTGGTAGTGACTTGGAACAAACCGGCGCCTCATCAATGCCTTCATATTTTCCCAAGTATTAATGGGCCTTTCTCTGTTTCTTCTCCTGCTTGTCACCACTTGATACCACCAATTAATAGCATAATCATAAAATTCAGTGGCTGCAACTCGTACCTTTCTAAGCTCAGAATAATTTTGACAATCAAAAACAAGTTCAACCTTTTTCTCCCACTCAAGATAAGCATCCAGATCATTCTTTCCTTGGAAAGGTGGAATTTTCATCTTAAGTCATTCAAGATTATCATCAGCCTGATCTCTTGCTTCTCTAGCACGCCTAGGTCTCCTTCGACTAGAGTTAGATGAGTGTCCACTTTGACCATAGTAGTCGACTTCTTCTCTGTGTCCTTCAGCTCGTGGTAGATCTCTTTGTGCATTAGGCAACTGAGGTTGTTGCCTAAGTGTTACTTCATTTTGGACTTGATCTATCCGCTCATTGACTGCCTCCATCTCAATCCTCATCAATCGTCTCATCTCTCCCAACAACGCTTGCATTTGGAGATTTGGAATTCCTTGTGCTTGCTCTTCTTCTTGGTTGCTATTAGTGTTGTTTGGCATGATTTAGAACCTGCGAAAGAGTAGATTTGTTAATAGAAAAATGCCTCACAATCTCTCAAGTGTTTTACTCAATTATTTGGCTTTTCTCTCAAATTTTCTCCCAATCTCACGCCTTTTTCCTATATTTTGATTCTCAGGATGTTCTTATAGAACTAATCAATCTTTCGTTGATGTGCTTTTCCAAAGGTTCAATGGCTTAGCAAGTAAAAATCCACAAATATTAATCAGCAAGTGTTTCACAAACAAGTATGAAAATTTTTCCTTTAGTTTCATAAGGTATCTTATAAAAGTGACAAAACTTCTTATTTTTTATTTTTTTTTCTTTTCTTTTTTTTCTTTTCTTTTTTTTGTCTTTTTTTCTTTTTCGTTTCTTTTTTTATATATATTTCGTTTTTTTTTTCCTTTTTTTAAGCAAGAAAAATGGAAGATGAAGAGTTAGAAGGTGAAAGGTTTAGAAGATGAAAAGATAGAAGATGAAAAGATAGAAGATAAAGAGATTAAGGTAGAGAGATAAACAAGCTCGGAAGTGTGCTCTGATACCAAATGACGCGGAAACCCCAAAAGAATCGGCACTTCGAGTTGTAAGGATAATCCTTGATCTTCAAAGAATTCGAGTAACCCCCACCTTAGGTATATTAAACCTAAGATTGTTACTATTTTAACTCGCCTTCAATCAAGCAAGGTGGTGGAACCACGGAATGTAGATTAGAACAGCCCCCACCTTTGGTATATTTAACCGAAGATTGTTGCTGTTTCAACTCTCCTCTTCACGCCAATGGCAAGGAATGACCACACAAGTATGATGGAAAATACTTGATACACCGATTTGATCACTTGGATATGACACACCAAGACTGATCGAAAAGTTCACAAGAAACAAAAGAGAATCACTCTCGATTTTATTGATAAAAAGTTGGATTATTCTCTCGAAAGAGAATTACAAGAGTTTATATAGAAAATAAAGTGGTTATGCGGAAAAACTAGAGACATAAATGCCTCGAAAATGAGAGAAGACTACCTAGTAAATGAAGAGCATTTATCCTCTTTGACTGAAAAATAACTCTTCAGTTTTGAATGACTCTTCGGTCTTGAAAAAGGCTTTTAATCTCCCAAAATCTGTGTTTTATGAGCTGGCTTCTTGGAGTTGTCTTTTAGTCTCCCAAATTCTGTCTTTTATAAGGTAGCTTCTAAAACCTACTAAAAAGCTCCTTATGGACTTGTAAAAGACTCAAAACGGGTGACACTTGATGAATATTAATCCCAACGAATTATTCTTTGTGTTCCTTGTCCAAAAGGTTTTGAATCAATCCACAAAGATTTTCTTGACGTTCTTTAGCACGTGATCTTGTAATTAGACTGGTTGGTATCTCCAAAACTTGTTGAAACTCCTTTGGACTAAGCTTGTCTTTGACTTGCGGTTGCTTGATCGTCCTTTTTGTTTGGTTCTCGTCCATGATCACATCCCTTAATGCAATGAAATGAGCAGCTTTACTCAACTTATCAACCACGACATAAATGACTAATTTACCAAACGACAAGGGTATGCCATCGATAAAATCCATTGATATATCCGTCCAAAGACCTTCAGGTATCTCTAAAGGTTGTAGTAAACCTGGAGAAGCTGATGTATCATACTTGAATCGCTTACACACATCATTGTTTCGTATAAAATTTTGAATATCCTTAGACATACCTTTCCAATAAAATAAGCTTTTAACTCGTTGATGAGTTGCGTCCCAGCCAGAATGACCACCAACCCCTGAACAATGCAACCATTGGATTATAGATAGAATCCCTTAGAGAAATTCACATTAGAAACCATGAGCTTACTATTTTGACGCAACAAATCACGATTCCAAGAATAGAAACGTTTGGCTTTCGGGTTCTGTTTTAATGCGTCGATAATGGCCTTTGTCCCAAAGTTTGAATCATAATACGTCATGATCCTATGTAATAAATCTGAATCAGATACGGAAAAAATTGAGTCAGAAGCGGTAAGGGCCATGTGTAGGATTTCAGAACCATCTTTGCGAGACAATGCATCAGCCACAATGTTTTTTTTCCCTGTGTTGTATTGAATCTCATATCTAAATTCTAACATCTTAGGAAGCCATTGCTGCTGAATAGAAGTATTGAGACGCTGCTCAAGTAAATATTCCAAACTACGTTGATCTATTTTGATAATAAAATGAGCTGGTAACAAATAATGTCTCCACTTTTGGAGTGCAAACACCACAACCAATAATTCCTTCTCATAAATCAAAAACTGCAGCTGTTTACCCTTTAATTGTCGACTAATATATGCTATGGTATGACCAATTTTCATCAAAACCGCACCAATTCTTGTCCCACTTGCATCCGTCTCGACAACAAACTATTTATCAAACATAGGATGAACTAAAACCGGGGACTCACACAATGCTTGCTTAAGGCGAGAGAAAGCAAAATTGAGCCTCGTCATTCCAAGTAAAAGAATCCTTCTTAGTGAGATTAGTTAACGGACCAGCAATAGAACTAAAGTTCTTAACGAATCTTCGATAATATCCTTCCAATCCTAAGAAGCTATGAAGCTCCTTCACATTTTTTGGCTGGTTCCATTCCATTACTGCCTTAAATTTGTTTGTATCCGTGGATACACCTTGCTCTTTTATAAAATGACCCAGGTATTCCATCCTTTGCATCGCTTCGCATTTACTTTCCTTAGCAAATTGTTTGTGGTCCCTTATTGTCTCAAAAACTTGCTGTAAATGAAGCACATGAACATCAAAATCGGGACTATAAACCAAGATATCATCAAAAAAGATGAGAACAAACTGTCTCAAAAATGACTGAAAAACAGAGTTTATCAAGTGTTAAAATGTGGCTGGTGCATTCGACAACCCAAAGTGCATGACAAGATATTTATAATGGCCACTATGAGTCTTGAAAGCTGTCTTATGGACATCACTTGGATGCATTCTAACTTGATGATAACCAGCCCTTAAATCAATGTTAGAAAACCACTTAGCACCACCTAACTCATCAAGAAGATCTTTAATCAATAGAATAGGAAAACGGTTCTTTATAGTCAAGTTATTTAAGCCACGAAAATCAGTGCATAATCACTAAATTCCATCTTTTTTTTCACTAAAACAATTGGGGAAGCAAAGGGACTAGAGCTCGGTTGAATCACACCACTTTTCAGCATTTCAGCAACGATTAAATCAATTTCATCTTTTTGCTATAAAGTGTATCTAAAGGTCTTTGATTTACCGGGTATGCGCCATTAACAAGAGGAATATGATGGTCATGAACTCCTCTCGACGAAGGAAACTGTTTACGCTCTTCAAAATTAGCATAAAAATCTTGTTTTAAAGACATAATCGCAAAATTGCTATCATCTTGTGATGCAACACCTTGAATAGAAAACAACATCATAATATAACTTGCCTTAACTTCCTGAACACAAATCAAATCCATTGGTTCTTCTTTCTCTGGATTATTTGACTTTTTGAGTAGCTTAACTTCCTTGATTGAGCCTTGTTTCAATCTATGTATACCACCTGTTTACCATATAGCATAAATCTAATTGTCAACATTGTGAAGTTCCATCCTATTTCGCCGAGAGCACACAACCATTGAACTCCCATCACCACATCACAACCTGCTAATGAAATGATCATGAAATCATTTGTGAAAACATGATGTTGAGAACCCCAGTAAAATCCATTAATCAATCCTTGTATCGGTAACCTTGTACCATCAGGGATAACTGCTTTAACATTCTCCATTGGTAATATTTCATAGTTTATAGTCGCTGCCACTTTCGGGTCGATGAAGTTATGAGTAGAGCCTGAATCAATGAGAACAAACAGAGTTTTCTTACCATGAAGGTCTTTAACTTTCATTGTTTGATAATCTATGATTCTTGTAATAACATTAACCAAAATTCTCGGTTCTTCATTACTTCTGTAGATTGTTCTACCTCAAGAGCGACATCATCCGAACCAGAATCATCTCCTTCCACATTAACACTAAATAATGTTCCTTTCTTATGAACCAAATAATGGTCAGGTTTGAACTTCTCATCACAAAAGTAGCATAAACCTTTAGCTCGTTGTTCACTCATAAATTCTGTTGAAAGTGTTGGTTTAGAAACCTTTTCTTTTCCCTTATCATCTACAACAATAGTATCATGTTTAATAATCTGTTCTTTCCTCAAGGAGTGCGTTTCTCTGGCTGTTCCAGACTGAGAAGTAGATTGTCAGGTAGACCAATGAGATGAAGGTTGTGTTGTTGGATTCACATTCCCAAAAAATGCCCCAAAAGTAACATTGTCTTACTTACTGTGGCTGAAACATATGGACATGTATTTGTATATTGTTTCGAAGTCCAGCGAGATATATGCTTACTAAATATTGCTCAGGAAAATTAACCTTCAATTTAATCACATCAAACTTGTTATCATAATCCACAATTCCATTAGTCTCATGAAAGTTTTTTAAGCTCACCAATAGGATCCTCAATAACATCTTCAAATTGTTCAATTTAAACGATCTTATAAGTATTCCAATTACTTAATATCCCAAAGCTAACATTAGACTGGATAAAAGATTGATGCCAAGTAGTTGCTTCTCCAAAGAAGTGAATAGATACAAGTCGTACCTTCAAATTATCAGGTATTTGATTCACCTCAAAATGTACATCCACCTTAAAAATCCAATCATGTGTGTCCTTACCATTAAATCTCAGAAATTTAACTCGACCTAGCCGTATGACACCTTCATAAGGTCCGGCAAGCGGAGACAAAACTGAAGTATTACTTGTAGCCAATAACCGATTTGCAGCTAGCGGAAGCGATGTAGGCGGAGAAGTTTGTTCGATGTCAACAACTAGAGAAAAGAAATCATCTGGAGCTGGAAGAGCAGGCAAAACTTGCTTAACCATAACCATGATGTCTGCAAAGGTCTTCATGATATTGTTATTAATACGATCCTCATGAGAGGCGATATGCTCGCATTGAGCTATTAAACGTTCTCCTTGTGTTACTATCCGTTCGTTCTGAGCCCTTAAAATTTCACCTTAAGCTTCTAATTTCTCGTTCTGAATAAGCACCAGTTTCTCTAACGCTGCCAATCTCCGATCAACAGAAGATTTTTTTTCTTTTATCTCCTTACCGGAAGATCGCGTAGAGACCATGTTTGTAGCCTGAGGAAGGTGTTGGCTCTGATACCTTTGTTAGAGGAAACCTATCTCGAATTAATGAAAGAAAACTGACAAGAATGTAAACTGAATAATGCTTTATTGAATGATAACGACAAACGAATGCTCTTGAAAACAAAAGTTTGGATCTTCTAATACACGAAATTGTGATCATGAATCTTGAATTTTGAGTTTCAAAAAAAGTTTTAGGTAAATCGATAATGAAAACATAGGCTAAACAATGCCTCAAATAAGGATTGGAAAAAACCTAACAAACTAAAGATAAGATAAGTTTTAGAGTAAATCTTTGAGAATCTCAACAACTTTTCCAAACAAAAGCTTGTACGTCAAGTCATTGCTAAGTCTCAATCGTCGATGTTTCTTATAACATATTGGCTTTCAATATCTTGTTATGTATTCTTCTCCTTTGTCTTATTGTTCTAGCTCCAAACAATTTCCATTACTTCCTTGTTTTCTATGTTATATCTCTTCCACATTTTAACAGAATTTTTTTAAAAAAACAATATAACTATATATATATATATATATCTTATATATTAAAGTGGGAGACACTTTTATTTTGGTCATATTATAAACAATAGGATAAAATTAACATATGGTTTGTAACAACCCTTTAAAATATGCATAATGTTGGTTTTATTACAAATTTTTATATAAAAATCAAAAATTAATAAAAAATTAATAGAAAAAATCTAAAAATGATAAAGTTTAATAATAATAATATATCGGTAACAAATTCGGTTATTGATTTAGTTAGAGTTTGGGTTATGATTTGATTTTCGGGATACACATTTAAGACATATTCTGGTATTTTGTTAGGTTCGGTTCATTTAATTTGATATTTTAGTTATTTTGTTTTGAGACTTATTCGGATATTTTTATTTTTCGGATAAAATTTGGTTTGGTATAGATCGAGTTCTGGTTCAGGGTTTTTATACAAAAATTCAAACTTAAAAAAATTTAATAGATAAACTTGGAAAAGCTAAATTTGGTTCTTAATTTGGTTTCATATTTGGTTTGTTTTTTAGATACATAGTTTTAGGACCTATAGGGCATTTTTTCAGGTTCGGTACATTTAATTCGAGTTGATTTTGATTTAGATTCTGGGCCTCTAAAATAAAATATTTAAAAAATATTTAAAACATCAACATGGATCTAAAAACCTAAATAATCATGGGTTAAAAAAACAATCAAATCTCAAGGTATAGCGTGAATATAATCCTAGTATATATATATATATATATATATTCACAACAAAATAACTATATATTCTAAAATGAAAATTTGAGTAGAACATTACAAGTAAACGAAATATAAAAATTGAAAGATATAATTATATAAACAAAATGATTAGTGATCCAAAGGAACACGAATTCTTGTTCTCATCTCGGTTCAAATTTTCCTGAATGTTGAATTTAAGAAAATATTAATAAACAAAAAGAGAAAAAAACAGCAAAACGGCTGGAGTGGGCTTAAGTTAGAACCAAAGCCGTTGACTTTGACAGTACAAAAGCTCACACGTTCGACCAAATCCTATCTGATGCTTAACTGCTTATTAGTGGGACCCTCTTTTGTAATGTTACTGGGCGTATGGGCCTATAGAACTTAATTCTAATGCTGGTCTCCCTAGTGGGCTTAATGTTTTCTCTCAACTTTTTTTTTCTTTTTTTGTGTTCATTGATATTTTTGAAAGTTAGTAATTAACCGGATTTTTCCACGTGTCACATCCAATGATCCGAAATTTTTCTAGATTTATTTATTTTTTCTAAAAATAAATCTTTAAATAGATTTTTTCAATGTTTAGATTATCCTATCTAAAAAAATTCCTAACAGAAAAAAATCTTAATCAAAAAAGAAATCGGGAATATTAATTATTAAAAATTAATTATAACAAAAAGTAGTTTTGAATAATTATATTAAAGTTTATTAATAAAAATGAAATATAGATATATAGATATATATTATATTTTGAATCATATTTATCTATAAAAATTCCTAATCTAACAAAACATAATATTCATTGGTAATCTTATAATATAAAAAATTATTATATAAGACATTATTTATATAAAACGAAAATTATATATATATATATATATGATATTTGAATAATTTAATATTTATAAAAAAATTAAATCTGATAAGATATATATATTTAAGCATAATCCTAACAGAAGATAATTATCTAAATACCTCTCAATATTTATTTTTATACATAATATTAAAATAAAATGAATTTTATACACATAATTCTAATATAAAATAGAATCGAATATTAATTGCTATATATACATAAACACATACGAATTTTCAATACCTTTCATCTTTTAAATCTTTTTTCTCAATTTAATTTATTTGTTCATTTAAATGTAGAGCAATCAAAACAAATCTTATTACATAAAGAAGGGTTTTTCAAAGTTAGTAATTAACAGGATTCTTCCACGTGTCACATCCAATGATCCAAAATTTTCCTAGATTTATTTATTTTTTAAAAAGATAAATATTTAAATAGATTTTTTCAATGTTTAGATTATCCTAATCTAAAAAAATTCCTAACAGAAAAAATCTTAATCAAAAAAGAATCGGGAATATTAATTATTAAACATTAATTATAACAAAAAGTAGTTTTGAATAATTATATTAAAGTTTATTAATAAAAACGAAATATATATATATATATTATATTTTGAATCATATTTATTAAAAAATCCTAATCTAACAAAAAATAATTTTTCATTGGTAATCTTATAATATAAAATATTATTATATAAGAAATTATTTATATAAAACGAAAATTATATATATATATATATATGTGATATTTGAATAATTTAATATTTATAAAAAAATCGAATCTGATAAGATATATATTTTTAATCATAATCCTAACAGAAGATAATTATCTAAATACCTTCCAATATTTATTTTTGTACATAATATTAAACTAAAATGAATTTTATATACATAATTCTAATACAAAATAGAATCGAATATTAATTGCTATATATACATAAACACATAG